>CATIWK010411868.1:0-17358 GCA_949634005.1 Mallotus japonicus
GTCTTAGGCCTGGCCATTTTGGGCTAGGTTTTAAGCTCTCAAGTTCATTTCTAAGAAGGTTCGGGACTCTTCTTGCATCCGAAGAACGGACTTGCTCATCACCGGGCTTTCGTTGCGGGCCCAAACAGAGGGTGTCTACAAATAGGTTATATATAAATTGAGGTGTAAATTTAATAAAATTAGAAGTATATATATGAGATAAAATGACAAATTAATATAAATATAAATGATGGTGTGTGTATATATATATATTACTTTTGTAGTCGGCAATTATGCAATAAATTAATGTGTTGCAGCATGTGCATCCAGTCGCTGGATGCATGGAGAGAGGGTGTCAAGAAAAAGCTGGCCATGGATTGTATATATATATTTATGAAGATTAATGCTATGATCGGTCAGAGTCTTACCAGAACAAGGAAAATTTTGAGACATACATATTCTTGTTCGACACTTTTTTTCAAGGAAAATGCCTATTTTTCTAGTAAGAATTTCGGATTTTTTTTAATAAATCATCAGCATTTAAAACTCTTAAATTCCACGAATTCTATTCGATTCATTAAAACTATAACAACAGAAATATTTTCTCGAAAAAAATTTTAACATAATTGTATATATTTCAACTATTTTTACTAAAAATTTGATATTTTAAGATTTTTAGGTAGAAGTTGCAATTTCATATCTCAAGCTAAATATATGTGTTTAATAAAATAATAAAATTAAATAAAAATAATAGTTGTCACAAATAAGAATATCAAATCGAGATATTCTATCTATGATAATACTCAATAATTTAATTTTTATTTTTATGTCTTTGATGGGTTTAGTACTTTTTCCAATTGTGATGACTTCTTTAATTTTTCATGTTAAGAAAAAAGGAATAAGTACAATTTTGATTTCTATAATTTTACCTTTTGGTAAAATTAGTCATGTGATTTTTTGACATTTAGGTACTTCGTGTTTTATATTTTTTTACACTTTAGTACCCTTTTAATTAATATTATTCAATATATAAGCTTTAATGTAAAAATAATATGCATTTTCAATGTTAAAATTATATACCGAGTAATATATCATTCAACTAACTATAATAAACTTATAAAAAAATAAATTTAGATGTATTTTTAATTTAATTATAAATAAAAAGAAATGATTTTTAAAATAAATTTACAATATTTCTAAAAATAACCAATTAATTAGATTGATCATAAATCATATATAAAATTTATCATTAAAATTTAATATTATATTAATATTTTCTCATAAAATAATAAATTTTATTAAATTTATCATTGAATTTTTCATTTTCTTCGATTCTTTAGCTATGATTAATACAATAACTGAATTTTTCATTTTCTCTGATTTTTATTTAATGTTTTTGATATTTAATATTTATAAAAAATTTTAACTATTTTAAAATTTAAATTCGGTGAATTTATAGGAGTAAAGCTCTCGTAACGCTAAAAATATAAGAGGGCAACGTAACAGAATTCTGAGAAACTAACATTATTGAAGCATGTAGAAGAGATCAAATTGAAGGATGCACGATAAAGATGAAGGAAGTACAAAATGTACAAACAATACCCATAACTCCATTTATGATAAGAAACAGCACTATTAGCTAACCAGTAGTCACCATAACTTTGAGCTACATTTCCTTACAAATTTGCTTCCATGAAATTGAACATGCCATCATGGTCATGGACATAATTTTAGGCAGGAGGTGGGGTATGTGCTCCAGACCTCCATGCTACAATAATTTGATACTAATTTGATTGTTTGTACTCTTCTGAACTTTTACGGATAATTTTAATGTCAGGCCATAAATTTATACTAACAAACATATGTACCACATTCAGGAAATTAAATTTTCCAAGGTGCGATGTGAATGGTATTGAATTCTCTCCAATCCAAATCTATCTGGGCATTCCATGTATTGCTCCTTTGCTTATAAAATGATAATGGCCAGGGCTGTAATCCAATCAAGTCTAGCCGAATTTTAACTAGTTCATATTTGGTTTGTTTATAATCGAACCGAATTCATTATGCCACTTGATGTTCATGAGATATTTGCGAGTTTAAAATTTTTTTTTAAAAAATTCAAACTATACATTAAAAATAAGTTATTTACTAAATAAATTATAATATATTTAATAAAAATATAATTCTATTATATATATATTAAATTATTAAATATTAAAATTACGAGATGGCTTGTAAATTTTTATTCGAATTTGTTTATGAGTTTTACGAGCCGAGTTTTGTATAATTTAAACTCGACTTGTTTATTAAATGAGCTTCAATATATGAAATTGAAAAAATATTTATCGAATTGAACATCGAACTATTTGCCAGTAATTTAACTTGTTTGCCGCCCTAATAGTGGCACTACATTGAATATATTTACTAAATATAGAATAATAGCAGGCAAAACAAAATCCATAATTAAACTTGAACTGGATTTTTTTTTTTTTTTGAGCTAATGTGCATGTACCGAATACAAACATATGAAATTTGTAATTTTCCTCCACTATGACATGAAAAAGGGTTGCATTGGATCTAAAACAAAACGATGAAAAGAGTGTGTGTATATATATATATATATATATATATATATATTTATATTACTTTTATTGAATTGAAAAATTTTATATTTATGGTTGTTAGAAAAAGTTTATATTAAAAGTTAAACTTATGATCTATTTAATGTCGTAAAAAAATTTCACCATACATTTATAGAATTTTAGTGGGTGTCGATTTTAAATGTTTATTTTTTTTTTACATTAGTCTTCATTATACAATAAATATAGGAGTCTCGATTAATCCAAATTGAATGAAATGAATTTTATAGGAATTTCAATTAATCCAAATTCAATCAAAGGTTTTATTTTAAAAAATTTGAGCTTTTTATTGCTCAAACGAACGAATATTTATTTTTCTATATTGAAGTTACCAGAATTTTGAAATAGGAAACGGTTCCATATTAGATCAGAACATTGGCTCGCATTTTCTTTTTCATGGTTCTTTTTTTTCCTATTAATATATATTTACTAGCAAATCAACCGCACTCCGTTACGGGCTTATAAAAAATTTTAATACAAAAAAATTTTATTTTTAATTTATCCATATAATAAACTCAGTTCTATTCAAAAAAAGAGAAAAGGAAAAAAAAACTATATGTCTATATGCTTTATAAAATAAGTCCAAACTCTCATTCAAGCCTTAAAAAAATAAATGTTTAAATGCACAACAATCATTTTTGTATTCTAATAGATGACATAATTTTCTAACGTTGTTTTTCACAATTTAAGATGGTAGTCCTTTTCACTTCAAATTCTCATTGAAGAAATCAGGAGGGCATAAGGCAAAATCTCATTCTCAGGACACCTAAAATACACAATAAAAATATTTTTTAAAAAAAACCATAGAAGCAGAATTAACATTTAGGTAATATTGTCTGAATGGAAAAGGAAATTCAACAGAAAATTCATATAAGGAAGAATCATAATTGTTGCTTGCCAGTAAAAATATGTCTTTAACAACATGGCTTAAAATACGCAAATACAAATCCCAAAATCAAACCTAATCTACAAACACTAACACATAATCACCATGCAAGAACAAAATAACAATAATAACAACAACAATAATGAAATTAAACAAAAAAACCTATTAAAATAATTTAAATCCCACAAAACTCACACACAAAAGTGATTAAATAAATTGCAAATCAAGATCAACAACAAAACAGAATACAAAAAGGATTAGATCTTGATAATATTGTTGTTAAATTGATACCTATGTTCCAAGAGGTCGGAGGATCCTTGAACTCCCTCAAGATCTATTTGGAAGCATCACGAACCAACTAAAAAATAACAACAACAATAATGAAATTAAACAAAAAAACCTAATAACATAATTTAAATCCCACAAAACCCACACACAAAAATAATTAAATAAATTGCAAATTAAGATCAATAACAAAACAGAACACAAAAAGGATTAGATATTGAAAATATTGTTGTTAAATTGTATAATTATGTTCCAAGAGGTCGGAGGATCCTTGAACTCCTTCAAGATCTATTTGGAAGCATCACGAACCAACTAAAAAAATTGAAAAAAATAAAACAGTTCATGCAAGGAAAAAAACACTAAATTACAAATTAAATGTCAACAATTTATATTAAAAAAATATATAGAGAGCTTGTTATGGAGGAGAAGAGAAATGGTACCAAGATATGGTGTTTGTGTCGTTTATATTATCATTCCTCTACGTCCTCAGAAAAAGCGATACCATTTTTTTTTTATAAAAGTAGTTACTTTGAGCATCATTGCTTGCCTCTCTCTTCTATTCCTTCTTCTTTTTCCTCTGTGCATCTCTGTCTCCTTCCTCAGATCTAGTTTTTGGGGGGGTTGTCAAAAAACCTCCTATCCACCCCTTTCTTTTACTTTTCACCGTAGATCTGAAGTATTTCTTCATATTTATTATGGTTTTTTTTTCATATTTTTGTTTTTAGTTATGAATAAATTGTTATTAGGAGTTTATTTCTCCTTGTTGTTCTTGTTAGGAGTTTACTTCTCCTTGTTGTTCTTGAGATCTATACAGGAACTGGAATTTGGAGTTGTTGGAGCGATTTACTTGACTGCCAAGAAGACTCTCAGATAACTAACTCTTTCTTATTGAAGGTTGTAGCCGAGTTTGCCATACATCTGCAGACAACTCATGGATCTTGTTCCGATCTACCCTGTAGGCAAGCTATCCAAGGCAAAACTATATTTTTCATAGATTTTCTGTCTCTACTTTGTCCTTTTTTTGGACATTCTAGTGGTTCTCCCACCATTCTTGGTGGATGCTGTGAGTTTATTGTTTTTCTGGTTTCAATTATCAACCTTCAAGTTTATAGTTATAAGTTTACTGAAGGTTATTGTGATTATCTATTTGTATTACTCTTTATAATACCTTATTTCAGTAATACTATATTTTATTTGTTTCTAAAAAAAAATTGATTTTTTTTTAAATTACATGAATTTCACTGTGGATGAAGATTGAAATTCGTGTCCTGCTATATATCTTATATAGATATAGGGTTGTAATCGAGCCGAGCTGAATAATGAGAAGATTAGGCACGGCTCAACTTATTGGAAGCGAGCTCGAGCCGAGCTTGAGCTCGGTTATTTTGGAAATTTTATGTTTGAGTTTGAGCTTGGCTCGTGATTGTGGAACTCGGGCTCGATCGGATTCGGCTCGTATAAGCTGTGATCGAGCCGAGTTTTGAAAAAGTAGAGCTCGGCTTGGTCAATAAAAGGGGAGCTCGAGCTCAGTAATTTCTGAAAAATTGTAGCTCGAGCCGGCTCGCTTAAAATCAAACAAACTCGAGCTTGACTCAAGCTCGGCTAACATCAAGTGCCTTGTTAGAAGCTGGAAAGAGAAAAAGAAATCTTTTATTCATAGATCTGAAATTAGAGCTTTACAAATAGAAATCAAGAACTCCAAGAACACAAGAACACAAAACTATCCAGAAACCAAATTCAACCAGAATTAGCATGAATTAATTACACAAAACTATCACTGAGATTCTCATAAAAATTGAATCTCTCTAGGCTTATCAACATCAATCAAACAAGAGCAAACAAAAAAAGAAACAAGAAAAAATTTACAGCACTAGTTAATTACAACAATAAAAATTAACAAAATTATAATATAACAAAATAAAAAAATAAAAGTTGTGAGCTTTTTGCAATAACCTCAAAAGACAATATCACATCTTTAATTGAATTTTGATGGCAACGGTAACGACAATAACAACAAGAAAAGGAGTGGCTCTTTTTGCTTGTGGCGACTGCTTCTGAATCAAAAGAAGGAAAAGAAGTGAATATGAGATGGTGACAGAGATTATGAATAGTGGTCGTGGTTGTGAGGGGGTCGAATAAGTTATGAGAGGGACGGTTAGGGTTTGAAGATGAAAAAAAAATAGAGATGAGAGAATGGAGAAGAAGGAGGGGATGGCTAGGGTTTGCAGAGAATAATTAAAAAAAAAAAGAATAGAGATGATCGAAAGGAGAAGGAGGGGGCAACTATGGTTTGCAGAGAACAATTAAAAAAAAAGAACAGAGATGATAGAAACGAGAGGAAGCAAGGGCGGCTAGGGTTATGTGGGCAGATTATTTCCTTTATATATGATATGAGAGCAATGTAAATGTTTAGGCTTTGTTGGTATGTCCTTTATTTCCTTTAATATTTCCTTAATTTATTCATAAATTAATTTAAGAATTATAATTAAAATTATATTTACTTATTTAATAATTTAAATAATATTTAATTAGTATAAATTTTAATGCTGATAATAATTTAAATTATTTAATATTAATATTGATGTAAATTTAATATACAAATATTTACAAATATAAGTATATAATTTATATCGTGATTAGATAATTAGAAACTATGTGATTGTGTAGTTAGATATTTAATTATTTTATAACTTTAAATATACGTAGTTTATATTGTGATTACATAAATATAATATACATTTGAATTATATCTATCTAATAATAATATAAATTTAAAATATACTTAATATTAATACTAATACTGGGTTTGAAGATTATTTGTGTTTTTAGGTTTTGACATCAAAAGATTCAAAACTACATAGTTTCAATTTTGATATGACAGTACGTAGTTTTGAGGTTATAGTTAAATTACTTTAGATTATATTATTATATATTTATTTAATTAGTCAACTATGATATTTATTTAATTAATTGTTAATTTAAATTTAATTATTTAATATTAATATTGATGTTAATTTAATATACAAATATTTTCAAATATAATTATATAATTTATATCGTGATTAGATAATTGAAAACTATGTGATTATATAGTTAGATATTTAATTATTTTATAACTTTAAATATACGTAGTTTATATTGTGATTATATAAATATGATATACATTTGAATTATATCTATCTAATAATAATATAAATTTAAAATATACTTAATATTAATACTAATATTAGGTTGTGATATTAGGTTTGAAGGTTATTTGTGTTTTTAGGTTTTGACATCAAAAGATTCAAAACTACGTAGTTTTGACATGAAACTACGTACTTTTGACATGAAAATTGTGGTTTTGAGGTGTTAATATATTATTATATATTATTTAATATTAATTTTAATTATCTATTGATTAGATATTATGTTATGAACGGAATTTATTATTTGTTGATTAGATGTTATGTTATTTTATTTATAGTTAAATGTATAATTATGTAATTTAGATGTTAAACTATCATCAATTTTATAGCTAGACATTTAATTATATTATAAGCTTAACAACATGTAGTTTATATTATGATTAGATAGATAATTTGAATTATGTCTATCTAATAATAATATAAATTACACTTAATATTATTACTCATGCTATCACTATTACTAAATTTATTTGCTTAATTGAAGGTTATTTGTGTATTTAAGTTTGACATCAAAAGATTCAAAACTACGTAGTTTTGACATGAAACACGTGGTTTTGATGTGTTAATATATTATATATTATTTAATATTAATTTTAATTATATGTTGATTAGATATTATATGTTATGAACGAAATTTATTATTTGTTAATTAGATATTATGTTATTTTATTTATAGTTAAATGTATAATTATGTTATTTAGATGTTAAACTATCATCAATTTTATAGCTAAACATTTAATTATATTATAAACTTAACAACAGGTAGTTTTTATTATGATTAGATAGATAATTTGAATTATGTCTATCTAATAATAATATAAATTATACTTAATAATTTAACTCATACTATCACTATCACTTTGAAGTTTGAAATATGAATACTGTGGACACCCACGGTTTGATCGGTCTGCAATGAAAGCCCGGTGATGAGTTAGTTCGAATATTGAATGCAAGAGGACCCGAAATCTTATCTAGAATGGATTTGAGAGCCCAAAACTCTAAACCAAGCCTAATTCATGCCTTTTTGGCCCAAGGCCTGTGTCAAGCCTGGCTAAGAGGCGATCGCCTCTTCCAGGAGGCGTCGCCTCTTTAGCCTACACTTCAGGAGGCGAAGCCTCTGTGTTGGCCGATCTACTTTGCATTAAATGCATGTTTTGGCTTCATTGTAAAGTAGGACCCCCCACTATATCATATCTCTGTAAATTTGGACGAAAAAGATTGGGGTAGAAATGAGTTGGAAAAGATGAGGAGAATAATGAATAATCATTTTTTTTGTCTTTGAGTGATTTTTGGGAAATAGGAAAAGAAAATAGGGGAGAGGCTTAAGAAGTGGTGTGGCTACTAGAAGAGGGAGCCACGTTTTTTTAAAAGAGAAAAAAAAAGAAAAAAAAAGAAAGAGAGAAAGGAGGTTCTGAAGAAAAAAAGCAAAAACAAGAAGGAAGAAGGAGGAGAAGTAGAGGTTTTAAGCTTAAGAGTCCAATTTTCTTGAGGAAAAGGAGGCTTCTTGCATTCAAAAACATCCAACGTAACAAAATAAGCTCTGAGGGCTGAGTTAAGAGCTCTTAATATGATCAAATCAGTGAGAATTCCTTTTCTTGAGTCTTAAATCTTCAATTTCATTTAAAGTCATATTTCTTGAATTTTGTATTGGTTCTTGTGTTTAATGCTAGTTTAAGGTGAGTTTTATGGCATGAATATGTGAAATATTGTGCTTTAGGTTGTATTTTACGTTAGTTTGTATGAATATTTGAGTTTCTTTGGATTTAAGAAACATGTAGTTTTTCTGTTGTTGTCGTGTTCCTGGCTAGGAGGCGACATCTCCTTCCAAGAGGCGCCGCTCCCTAGCAAGAAGGCGATCACCTCCTGAGCAGGTAGCCAAGAGGCGACGCCTCCTCGAGGAGGCGATTGCTTCTCAACCAGAATTATGTAAAATTCTGTTTGTTTTTTCTATAGTTTTCTGGCATATTTTCAGTATCTGATACTCATATGTTGCTTTACGTCTTCAATAGCCCATGTGATTACCATGATATTAGGAATAATTGAACATTGATCCATGCTTACATGAACATCTATATCTATTCTTATGAAAATTTAATATGAATTATTTTGTGAACATATTGTTTTCTTCTATGGAGTTAACACTTTTTGTTGTAGGTTTTTTGGTGATTCTCTAATCACTATGTAATTAGTGAGTTAATTAGTTCTTGAGAGGTTTTGTTTAAAGTTGAAATTGTATTAATTGTACAAAGAATTATAATCCTTAATCCCTTCCCCTATTTGTTTCGGATGAATGTTTGTAATATTTATTCTATTTAATTGTAACAAGCGCAAGGTAAAAAGGCATGCAAACAAGATTAATGTGCAAAGTCGGTAACATTCTAAAATTGGAAGCGTTTGCAACTAACAATAACAAGGAAATGATTTAATAATTAAAGGTAATAAAATATAGAATACAAACGGAGGCCAACCACAAGGTTGAATGGAAATTCAAAGCCCATACCCAGTTTCCGAACCCGATCTCTGATGACGGTTTTTGGGAACCTCCGTGGAATCCAGTTGCTGTAAAGTGTGTCCCAGCTTTTATCCGAGTGACGACTCCATCTCCAATTTGGGCTTCAAGCCCATCTTGTATTTCCTAGTGGGCGTCGAGCTCACACAGTGTCGTGGTTGCCAACACTTGGACGCGCGCTAAACCCCGCCGTCTACAAATACCACTTAATTTCTATTTATCTAAGATAGGGAAATTCTACCATTACTTTATTTTTTATTTACTGTGTATACTTTGTTATTATTACCGTAGGATTAAAGTGTGTTAAATTATCTAAAGGTTATTATTAACAAAGTAAACCTTACTTTGTAAAAAACAAAGTAATGGTAGACTACACCTCTAAGATATTTATTATTTTTTGGTTATATATTATGTCATTTTATTTAGAGTTAAATGCAAAACTATATAGTTTATAAGTTACACTACATTATAAGATTTTATAATTAGATATTTAATTATTTTATAGTCTTTAAAATACATATTTTATGTTGTAATTAGGAAATTATAATTTACAATTTAAATTATATCTATCCAATAATAATATAAATTAATATGTATATATATATATATACACGAGCCTGTTCACGAGCCCGTTTGCGAACCTGTTCACGAGCCCGTTCGCGAGCCTGTTCATGAGCCTGTTCGCGAACCTCTTAACGAGACTGTTCGCGAGCTTAAACAAGCCGAGCACTAAGATATTTGGGCTCGGTTCGTTTATCTTACGAGCCTTAAAATCTTGTTTGAGCTCGGCTCGTTTAACTTAACGAACGAGCTCGAACGAACTTTTACCGAGCCGAGCTCCGAGTAGCTCGCGAGCGGCTCTGTTCATTTACAGCCCTATTTATATGCTACATTCAAAATTCAATTCAACGAATATATATATTTATATATATATACACATTGAAAAAAGATTATTTTTTAAAGAGATAAAAGTATAAATGGTATCCGACCTTTTTCACTTTTACTATTTTGGTGTTCAAACAATGTATTTTTTTTTTTACAATTAAGTGTTTAAACCTGCAAATTTTTTTTTAAATGGTGTCTCTAGCAGGTTTTACAGGCTAATGTGCTTATGTGTCTTATTTTAAATAGTAAATTGACTTCAATACCTTCTTTCATATTAAACTTATTTTCTCTTTCATTCTAATTATTTTTAAAAATTATTAGAAATAACAAGTATTTTTTATTCATGATTTTAGTCAAATAAAATTTTTATTCATTAAAAAAATTTTATTTTTTATTTTTAATTATAATAGATACAATTTTACTTGTATTTTTATTTTAGTTAAATTGTAACTTTCTTTTCACTCTTTCATGTGAATTTAAAAATAAATTTAATATTTTTTATTTTATATTTATTAAAAAATAGTAGTTTATTTTTTATTTAATTTTATTTATTTTATTTTAATAATATTAAGTATATTTTTATTTCAAATTTAATATATATAAGTGAAAAATAATTTTTGAAAATGAAAAATAAAAATGAATCTAATATTAAAAAAGACATTTAAGTGAATTTACTACTTAAAATAAGACATATAGACACTTTAATTTGTAAAACCTGCTAAAAACACTATTTTAAAAAAATTTTACAAGTTAAGACACCTTAATGTAAAGAAAAAAAATTATTTAAACACCAAAATAACAAATTAAAGTGAAAAAGTTCAAATACCATTTATGTATTTATCCTTTGTAAAATTATGATTTTAAAAAATTTAGTAGAATAATAATTAATAATTTCTATTTAAAATTGGATTGATGAGCATATGAATATTTTACTAAATTATTTTTTTTTCCCGTCATAGTCATATCATAAAAAAAAAGGAATAAGGGTTAATTTCTCCTCTAAACTTTTTGACAAAGATCAAATTAGCTCTTTTCTTATTTTTTGGGCCAATTTAGCCACCAAACTATCTAATAAAGGTCAAATCATTACTTAAAATTACACTTACCCTTTGTTTTTCAATGGCTAAATGACCCCTATATATTTATAAAAACCTCCCTTATGTTTTACTCATTTAACAAATTAGTCCATATTATAATAAATTTTTTTTTAATCTGGTAAAATTAATTGTTCAACTTATAGGTCATGAAGACACATACATATGATGATTATTTGATACAATTTTTTATATATAAATTCAAAGTAGTGGAAATACTATTCAATCAATACTGGTATTATCAATTTATTATAATTTTCATAAAAATTGACATAAAAATAAAAAAAATGCATAAAGAACAATAATAAAATAAAAATTATAAATAAAACATAAAAATAATAAAATCATTGTAAAGAAAATCTTAATTTGGTTAGTACATTTGTTTTTGATCCTTTGCATGTTCAATCTCAAATCAATGTTGATGTTGACTTTAACAATTAATTTTAGTTGTTAACTTGTACATTTAAGTGTGTTTATAAGTTTGGTTCAAAAGTGCAATCAATAGGTATTGAATTTAAGTTCAAAAAAGGTCATTAATTCAAAAGTTAAATTGACCCTCAAGATCTTGTCACAGTTGTGAGGAGGGTCACGGCACAAACTTGATGAAGAGTCTAAGTTGTGAATACCTCAATAACGCTCATAGTTTGCCTTCACGGTTGTGAAGAGGCTGCTCACGATTGTGAGCGACGCAGGGATGACTCGGAAGCTTCTGTAACGGCTATTTCAGAGCTCTAGTGGCTATATGTTTGACCTTCAAGATTATGACACCTCTCCTCATGATCATTAGCATCAAAATTCTTGTAAAAAGTGAAAGAAATATTAAATGAAGATGGAGGTTTGTTGGGTTGAAAAACAAAGCTCTATCAACTATATTTTTCCCTTCCACTAGAAATACAAGTTTAATATTTCATTGGATTAGTTAGAGAGTTGTTGGAGCAAATGTATAATTCATTGAGCCAAATTTTTTTCTTTTTATTTATTTTTTGCATATAAATTGTATGTAAACAAACTCTATTTGAGTTTGTGATTACCCTTTTATTGAGAGTTGAGCGAGTGCTTAGTTGATAGGATTCTTTCTTCTACTCTTTTTTAGGGTTGAGAAGTGGGTAGTGAGGAATCAATCAACATTAGGTTAGTGTTGAGTCCTTGTGAAAAATACATATTGTAAAAGATTATGAGTTAGCCTTAAAAACTCTTTTAGGAATGTTTAAGTGTGAGCCTTGAAAACACTTGGGAATAAGTTTTTGATGATCTTTAAAAAACACATTAAAGATTGGTTTGTGTTGAGCCAAGAGAAACACGAGTTATTGTAAGGTTGGTGTTGAGCTTTAAAATACCTTGTTGTAACAATCTTGGTAATAAGATTAGGGTTAGTTCAAAATTCTAATTTGGGGATAAGTTATATGGGAGACGTAGGATTGGTTGAGTATCTCCCTAAAATCACTTTTGTTGCTTTTGATCTTCTTATTATTTTCATTCTTGCTCTTTATTTTTTTAATCTCTTTTAATTTTTCTTCAAACCTTTAATCTCTTTCAAGATTCTAATTAGCCATATCCACCCCCCTTCTAGGGCACTTTTAATTGGTATCAAAGCTTAACTTCTTGGTACTTTATTGTAAGAAGTTAAGATCATAGGTAGCGAAACCATAAACTTTTTCTTTTAAGACCTTTCTTTGATGGTAGTGATTACCCATATTAAAAGTTCAAAATTGAACTATATCTTGATAGTGATCCGATTAGATTATGGGATGTAGTGCTAGATGGTTAAGAACATCCTAAGGCAAAAAGTGGATAATGTTAAGTTCGCATTGATAGAAGTTAACGGAAACAAGAGTAAAATGATGAGAATCACAAAATAAGAAAGCCATGACCATCCTACTTGCATTCATGTCAAGAGAAGAAGGAGATAAAGTGCAACATTGTCAATTTTCAAAGGAGATTTGGGAAACACTTGAAAATTATTATGAAGGCAATGTTTAAGTGGGAAGAAAAAAAGTTCAACTTTATGTATATGAGTATGAGCTTTTCAAAATGAAGACTTAAGAAAACCATAACTGAAATGCACTCCTTATTACACTTAAGAAACTTAGGATGCACTACATAAAGGAGGAAGTTAACATAAAAATTCTAAGAATCCCACCTAAGAAGGATTGAGAATCTAGAGTTACTTTAATAGAAGAAGCTCATAATTTATCAAAATGTTCAACCAACATCCTTAACTCATGAGCTTACCTTAAGGAAAATGGAAGAAGAAAATGATAGAAAATATGAGAAGAAAAAGAGCATTACATTCAAAGCTTCTTACGATTTAAGTAATGAAGCGTCAATTGAAAACTCAAGTGAAGATGAAGAAGAAATAGTCATCCTCACAAGACAATTTAAGAAGTTCTTGATAAAGCTCAAGAAGTCAAAAAAGGGTGTGCTTAAGAAAGCCAAAGGAGTCACTTGCTATGAGTGTAATAAGCTTGATCATTTAAAAGTGAATATCCAAGGCTGAAGAACAAAAGCAATGTAGGAAAGGAAAAAAAAGGAAAGCCTTTAAAGCTACTTAGCATGACTCTTCCTAATTCGAGATGGAGGAGGAGCAACAAAAAGCTACAGACCTTGGTTTCATGGTTCATGAGAACAATAATGAGGTACCTTTTACTTCTTACTCTTCTTATGATGATTGCGATGATGATGATGGTAAAAGCTTTATTATGTGCACACTTATACTTAAGTGAAAACATTTATTTTCTAAGAAATATCTTTACAAACTTGAGCTTTCAAAAATATCGAAGGAATTTAAAAATTTGAAAAATGAGTTTTTTAAGGTATTTCATCCAATGAACAACTCTCTAGTGATTTGAAAGCTACCACTTCTTTGAAGTGTGAATTTGATAAAACTAAGAAAGAAAACGAAAAGTTTTTCAAAGAAATATTAGATTTAAAAAGTTTTATTTCTAAATTTTAAAAAGGAAAAGAAACTCTTAGCAGCCTTCTATAATCTTAAAGATTTCATGGTGACACTTATGAAATCAGTTTTTTTAATGGAGCTTCCTCATCATGAACTTCTATAAAATTTGTCAAAGCTAAATATTATCCTTGTTTAGCTTCTAGTGAAGGTGATAAGACTTAAGCTCTTAGAGTTAAGAAGTCTCACTCATCAAGAGCCAATACTAAAATTCATAAGGCTATTGGAGCATTAGGGGGAGTGAATAGAGCTAGTAAACATTTTGGATTAATTAAGAAAGGTTAAAAGGTTAATTAAAAAATGAAACTCAAAATAAAAAATTGTAAGAACAAAAAATGAGCAAATGACACAAGTAATTTTAAGGAGTTTGGATTCTTAACTAATCCTACGTCTTCCACCTAACTTATCCCCAAGTTAGAATTTTCAATCACCCACTCCAATCTTATTCCCATGATTGATTAACAGATGGTGTTTTCACTAGCTCACACCAAATCTTACAACCTTGTATCATTTTATAAAGTGGTTCAAGGCTAACACTCAACTTATTACCAAGTGTTTTCAAGGTTCACACTTATACATTTCCACTAGAGCTTTCAAGGTGAGCTCATAATCTTTTATAATAAGTATTTTTTACTAGGGTTCAACATTAACCCAAGATTTAAATAATTCCTTACTTTCCACTATTTAAACCCAAGAACGAGTAGAATGAGAAACCTATCTGTAGACGGTGGGGTTTAGCGCGCGTCCAAGTTTCTTACAACCGTGACACTGTTTAAGCTCAGGGCTCTAGACAACACACTACCATTGTCACAAAGACATGGTGTGGAGATGCGAAGTTTCCACCCAGGGTAATAACTGGGACAAATCGATGAGTGGTGGTGACTTGATTCTCTAAACAAGTTGTACCACAACTAGAAGTTCTGGATATGGAATACCAACTTCTCTAGTCTTATGTTCATTTAGAATTATTTTATTAATCACTATTTTATCTTTATTTACATGCAATTTCATATAATCCCTTATTTTAAACAATAAACTCCAAGGCAGACTAGTCATGAAATCACACATAAGCAATGCAAACATTCAAAGCATAAAAACCCTAAGTTAGTCTAATCTACAAATTTTAATTAAAGTGAGCTAAGTTTACATGTTATGAAAGCTTAAATAAGTGGGCCTAATTCTACATGTTTTAATTCTATATGAGCCTAATTCTACAAATTATGAAAAGGTACTTAATTGAATGAACTAAATCTAAATTAATTTTATTAACTAAAGTGGGCCTAAGTCTAATTTAGCTAAATGGGCCTAAATGCACCTCTAACGTAAAATCTAATCAATTATGAGCCTAAAATCAATTTTATTAATTAACCCTAAAAAACCTAATTAAAAGATGATATAATGATTAACCTAAAACCCTAAAAACAAAAGAAAACAAACAAACATGTGAATCATAAAATCAAATAAAGCAAAATAACTAAAAACATAACAAAATAATAATAATCATAAAAACAATAAAAAAACAATAAAACAATAAATCCATTAACATGCATTCAATGATTTCTAACCCTAATTTAATTAACATGCAACCTAAAATAATCTAAAGCCACCATTCATTTTATTAGAATTTTACCCAATTAAACATAATTTACTAACCAATTAATCAAAATAAAAACATTCAACCACATATAATTTTACTATTCCTACTATCAGGGTTATTACAATAAAAACAAAATAATTAATTAAATACAAACTCAAAATAAACCATAAAATAAAATAAACAAATAAAAAAACCAAAAATTAAATAAATCCTAAGGAAACTAAATTAAAAGTACACAATTAGAATCCATGGCATTCTATGGACCTTTATGAGTCCTCCATAGGTTTTCTCCATCACCGTGTGCTCATGTTACCCCATCCATCATAAAATAAATAAAAACAAACAAACAAAGATTAATACAAAATCAAATTAAAAATTAAACGAAATCAAATTAAATAAATTTAAGAATTATATTAAGAATTAAAATTAAAACAAAAGAAACAAATAAAATCAACGAAAAATAAAAAGAAATAAGAAGAGAAGATGATGTATGGATGCTGTATTGATGCTCTCAGAGTGGTGTGTATGTCACCGTTGCTTTTGAATAGTTCTTAAGGAATTGATTTTCGTTTCTCGGCTTACTGCGTTCTCCTCAAGTTTTAGAATGTAAAAATCTTTTTAAAAGCTTTTTCTTTATCTGTAAAAAAAACCTTCTTTGTGTTACAGGAGAAGCTCCACAAGAAGTCTTCCCGAAACCAAGAAGTAGAAGTTGTAAATAGCAGTGAAAAAGTCCTCCCCCTCACTCCAGGAGAGTTAGCTAGGTTTTTATAACAAGAAAACCCTAGCTAACAAACGTGTTTTAGCAAAACTAAATCACAAACTACGTAACTTTAAAACAAATCCTCTCCCTGTGATTGATAATCACAATATAAGTAAATAAAATAAAATAAAATTATCTAAAAAAAACTGAGATAATCATCTCACTTTTATTTAATTTTTCAACCAATCAAATTTAAGAAAAATAAATAAAAATTACAAAAAACTGAATTTTCACGTATTGGAATAGTACAATTCAGACCGAAATTGTGTATTTTCGATTGGAAATACATAATTTCGATCGAAAATATACAATTCCGATCGGAATTGTATATTTTTTGACCGAAAATATGCAATTCTGATCGGAATTGTATATTTCCAACCGGAAATATGCAATTCCAGTCGGGTTTTAACTTTTTTTTAACATTTAATTACAAAAAGACCCTTGAAGAAAAAGAGACTTTCAATTTAGTCCAAAAACTCAATTAAATCCTTGAAAAAGAGCAGTTTAGCCTTTGAGATCCAAAAATCAAATTCTGAGGATCTATTTATAATGAATTCTCATCATCGGAGTCCTCTGTCGCATC
>CATIWK010411981.1:0-11120 GCA_949634005.1 Mallotus japonicus
GTTCAAATATATATATATATATATATATATATATATATATATGAATAATAATAATAATAATAATAATAATAATAATAATTTTAAAATTCTAACATTTTTATTATTATGGTTATTATTATTATTATTAATTAAAAAATGAGAAAAATATTTTAAAATAGTTTAAAGATGTCAAATTATTATTATTATTATTATTATTATTATTATTATTATTATTATTTAATAATTGTTGTATATAATTCAATTTTCCATGTAAATTTATGTTTTATTAATTTTTTTTTGTGTAATATAAATGATTTTAATGATGATGCTTATGATGATGATGATGATGATGATAATAATAATTACTAAAAAAAGAGGAAGAATATTTTGAAATAGCTTAATAATATATTATTAATTCAAAAAGATGTTGTTATGATGATGATGATGATGATGATTGTTATTATTATTATTATTATTATTATTATTATTTCAGAAAATAAAAATATTAATAGTTATAAATCAACTAAGAGTATTTAGATAATAATGAGTGTATTTTTTTAGATTCCAACCTTTCCTTTTTTAGAAAATCTAAGAAAATAAAAAAGTTAGAAAATTTAAGAAAATAAAATAGAAAATCTAAGAAAATATAAAAAAAAAAAGGTGTTGGAATTGTGATTTGGACCTATCCCTCTAGCAATTAAAGGGGGCAAACAGCCATTCATCCCAACCTCATCATCTTCTACAATTTTTATTTTTGTTTAAGTACCAAGTTCTGCTAGTCAAATTGGTAGCCTTCAACTTTTGTCAGTAGCAAATGAAGTCCGCTAGTTTGACTGACATACTAACTTTTCTTTCTTTATTTTTTCACCATAAAATGAGAATTTTTTAAAAATATACAATAAATTGGTAAAATTTTTAATTTTTTGCCATAAATTGGCAAAAAACCGAGTTTGCAATTTATTTAAATCATTTCTACTGTTTAATGTATGGTCAACTTTTACATGTTGATGTCTCTTTTTATGCAATTAGGCTTGAATCCAAACTAATTGAAGAAATTGTCAAACATGTTTTGGAGAGAATAATTCAAGGAATTTCTGTTGATCCCTATGATGGTGGGTTAGTTGGAATTAAGTCACGTATTGAGGATATTCAATCATTGTTACATATTGGATCAGCTGATGTGCATATTTTAGGGATATGGGGGATGGGCGGTATAGGTAAAACAACTATTGCTGGTAAATTATTTGATCTCATCTCTTCTCAATTCCAAATTCAGTGCTTTGTTGCAAATGTGAGAGAAAAATTAGAAAAATGCACATTAGATGGGTTACAACAAGAAATCCTTTCCAAAGTAGTTGGGAAAGAAATTTCAAGTGTTGGCATGCCCATCAAGTTAGCTTCTTCCATTAGAAGATGGACAAAGCGCAAGAAGGTTTTAATAGTTCTTGACGATGTCAATGATTTGGATCAAGTAGAATATTTGGTAGGAGCTCATCATTTTTATGGTCCAGGGAGCAGAATCATCATCACATGTAGAAATAAACAAATTCTGGAGAATATAGGTGCCAAGATATATGAAGTTAAGGGCTTAAATTATCATGAAGCTCTACAGCTCTTTAGGTTGCATGCTTTTAAACAAAATCATCCACCAGATGAATGTATGAAGCTGGCAGGAAGGGCAGTAAAGTACACTCAAGGCAATCCATTAGCTTTGAAAGTTATGGGTTCCAATTTATACAATAAGGACATGGAAGAATGGGAAGACGAGTTGGAAAAATTGGAGAGTACATCTGACAATAAAATCCTAAAAATACTAAAAATCAGTTATGATGATTTGGATGATAGTCAAAAGCAGATATTCCTTGACATTGCATGTTTCTTCAAGTCAAGTTATAAAGATCATGTTGAGAGTATATTGAATGGTTACGGACTTTTTGCAAGAACGGGAATCAGCCGTCTTGTTGACAAGTGTCTCATCACTGTTTCCAATGAGAAGTTAGAAATGCATGATTTGTTACAACAAATGGGAAAGGATATTGTTTGTAGAGAATGCGTCAAGAATCCTGGAAAGCGTAGCAGATTGTGGGATCCTAAAGACATCTACAATGTGTTTAGAAAAGATATGGTAAGAACCTAATGTGTTACCACTTTTTTTTTTTAATTTCAACTCCCAAATTATAAATTGCATTTTTTTTTCATTAAATCTTTTGATATAGTTGAAGGCCATGGATTAATTGTTTCTTCTATTTATGTAGGGGACAGACTCAATTGAAAGCATATTTCTAGATGTCACCAAAATTAGAGATATAGAACTCTGTTCCTCAGCATTTGTAAAGATGAGTCAACTTAGATTGCTCGAATTCAATAATCCTTATTACCCAAAAGACTTTTCTCAATATCTACACAACAGAACTTATGAGTGCCACATTGGAAAAAGCAATGTCCACCTGTCCAAAGGCCTCAGTTTTTTACCAGATGAGCTGAGATACCTGTACTGGTTTCAATATCCTTCAAAATCCTTGCCATTGAATTTTTGTCCAGAAAATCTTATTCAGCTTCATCTGATTCATAGTCAAGTTCAACAACTCTGCAGTGATGATCAGGTATGCTTTTCCGTGAATATAATATGTGTAGGATATGCTAATATTGTCTGGATGTATTTACTTTGTGATTTCTGGCTGCAGTGCCTAAAAAATTTGAAAGTTTTGGACCTCAGATACTCTGTGAATCTAATCAAGATACCTGACTTGTCTAAACTACCAAAACTTGAGGTTTTATGTTTGAAATACTGCAAGAATTTGGTTGAAATTCGCTCATCCATTTGTTATGTCAGCAAGCTTTCATATGTGGATCTTGGAAATTGCAATAATCTTAGCAGTTTTCCGAGATTCTGTGATTGCAGAAATCTTAATTTTCTTTGTCTTGAAGGTTGCTCAAAAATTAGAGAGTTTCCAGAAGTTCCAGAGAAGATAAGACATCTTATTTTAAATGGAATTGCAATACAAGAAGTGCCCTCATCAATTGGGCGTCAGTCCCTACTTACTGAACTGTCATTGAATTCGTGCACTTGGCTAGAGAGTCTTCCAAGCTGTATTGGTGAGTTAAAATGTCTTAGAGATCTTGATCTTGGGAGGTGCTCAAAACTAATGAATCTTCCGAAGAACATTTGTAATTTGGGGTCTCTTTCACTTCTTGATATACGCAAGTGTCAACATCTTAAAGGATTACCAAAGAACTTAGGAAATTTAGAATCTCTGAAGAGGCTTAATGCAGATGAAAGTGGAATTAAAGAGCTACCAACCTCCATCAATGGATTGAGCAAACTTATGATATTAAGTTGCTCTGGGTGCAGAGGATTGAAACTGCCCCCTATAATGGCTGGTTTATCCTCTCTAGAATGGGCTAGTTTTGAGCATTGTGGTATGACAGAGATTTCTAATGGCATTGGCTCTTTAGTTTCATTGGACATTTTACTTTTAGGAGGAAATAGTTTTGAGATGCTACCTACCAGTATAAAACTACTTCCTAAGTTGCGCCTACTTTCTTTAGCGAACTGCAGAAGACTTGTATGTTTACCGCAACTTCCAACTACTATAGAAATTTTGGAGGTGAAAAACTGCATATCTTTGAAATCATTGTCAACATTTTTTACCACAAAAGAAAATTGTGTGAATATGGATTCCCTGTGGGTTCTTAATGCTAGTAATTGTGTGAATTTGGATCAAGATGAGTACAAAAAGGTCAATGTGTCACCACACTTCAAATGTTACGTAGAGAACAATGTGTCTTTAGACAATACTTGTACATTTAAACTTAGGTATTGTGTACCCATAGGTGAAGTTCCAGAAAGCATGAGGTATCAAAATAATAATGGATCCTCTTTACAGTTCTCATTGAGATCAGATCCAAATAATAGCACTATGGTTCTCGCCTTATGTGCTGTAATTGCAATTGATGATGATCATTCTTTCGACTACAAAAATGTGTGGTGTAAATGCAGATTTATGGCCGAGTCTGGACAAACCCTTACTTTCGAATCCATAAGTCCTGATGATTTTAAACCACACGCAATAGATGAGCGTGAGAAATTTTTGTGGTCAGAGCACACTGTGTTCTGGGTTTCAGGTGCAAATTTCATGAAATATAAATACAGTTTCAGTAAGGCTTCGTTTGAATTCTTTGTAAGAGATTTTGAAAAAGGTGGAAGCTCTAGTGCAGTGGTGATCAAGTGTGGAGTTCATCCGTTTATCTGACAATTGTGACAATAATAATCCAAGTTCTTCAACTAATCAACTTGGTCTCCATCATATTTATTATGATTGGTAAGAAATTTGAGGAAGTGGAAAGTTCGGAAAAGGATCATCATGAAGAGCGGACACAAATACTCTCTCCCAAGAAACAATCTGAGCAGCACAGCAAATGATATGAAATTGTTAGATGAAAAAGTTTTAAAACATTTATGATTGTTTATTTTAGCAGTCTAATATCCATTGTTTGGTACCTTGTGAATGAAAAATCAACCAAATACATATCTGATTTATATTTGATTTGATGTACTAAATTATATAGCCAGTTATATAATTTAGTAAAATTCTAATTTACATATGTAAAATAGAATAAGCTCCAACGAAAGTATCACACATGATATTCTCGTTAATGAGCTATACCATAGTCAATATGGCTTTTTTTTAATCTATTATCCAGCAGAAGTGATTTCAAGTAAAAAGGAAAAAAAAAAAAAACTAAATAGTAATTTAGAACATAAATAATCTTTGGGATATATTTTAAGTTATCATTTTATCATATAATAAAAAAATCTATTTAATGTATGTTATATAACTAAATAAATTGTGATAAGTTTGTGCTTTAATTTGTCTTTTTATTAGATAATAAAGATCCTAATTTATGCATATCTTAATGGCAAATTTATATATCCATGTATATATTAAATGCTGAAATTTAAAATTACTAAATTTTTTATAAGTATTTTTCTTTATATTTTAATATTCACTTCAAAATATATTTTTACATGTAAAACTATTAAATTTTTTATTTTTTCTTAAAAATTTTAAAATTTTTAAATACATATATTCTATTCTATCCAAAATACTCTAATTTTAGTATATTTAAAATATTTTTATTGTATTGAATTGAAAATTATCTTTTATTATTATTACGGTATTCAATTGAAAATTATCTTTTATTCTACCCAAAATATTTTTTATTCAATTAAAAACATTTTTCTTTTCTATTTAATATAAAAAAAATCTATTAACTTTTCAACCATTTTTTTTTATTCTATTGATTCAATTATTTCCAACCTGATACCCAAAGAAGAAGTCCAAATCCCTAAGGAGGAAGGTAAACTACTTTAATCCTAATAATAGAGATTATTCTACAAAAGAAATTTGTTTCTTTCTTAATCATGAGAACCAATCTTACAAGGATAAGGATAGAAATCCCAATCCTACCAGGTTTGAGTAATATTATATATACCCTATATATCTCCCATTTTATTCATTTTATTCCATTCTGACTTAAGTATTGGAGTGTTTGTGTGGAAAACTCCACCTATTCACCCAACTCTTCTCATCCGTGAAGGTTCTACAACTAAGATCAATCTTGGCGTTGTTTGTGGGAACTATCTCTTCTTATTTGCTTCAAAATAAGATAACCGAGAGTTAGGTATAACCAAATTAAATTCCGATTTATAGTTTATGATGTTAATGAAATCTGTATGAGGCCATAACACAACACAAAACACAGATTCCATAAGTAGAAAGCATGATTTATCTCGTGATTACATTAACACCTTGAAGAGGTATCAAATTGCTGAGGCTTTCTTAATGAAAGCATGATTTGTTGGTCTATAATTAAATTCCAATATATTCTTATACCCTTATACAATTTTTTTTTTATCAAAACAAACCATGATGAACAACTCAAAATCACAAAGAAACAACTGTTTTTCATATAATTTTGCCTAACAATCAACAACAACAACAACCAAAGTCAATGCTTAATTATAAAAGTATACTCATTGTATATTTTAATATATTTTTATTTTTTTGAGTGGTTGTTAATAAAAAAAATCAGTTTTTGGGGTTTAATAAAAGAATTTTGTATTACAGCTTTGTTAGAGATTTTTTAATTTTTAATTGAAATGTCTATTATTATTCTGCAGATTAAAATAATTCAATAAGCTGAAAAAAAGATTTTATTAAAACAAGAAGAAGATGCCATAAATAAGTTGGCGGTGTTTATAAAACATTTGCATAAGCTATTTAGAGCATCTCCAACCCACTCTTTATTTAACCCAAACTCTTTATTATAAAGAGTAATTGTAAAAAATAGGACTCCAACTCACTCTTTATCTAAATTATAGATTAGAGAGTGAGTTTGGCTCTCCACATGTAGAGAGCCAAAATTCACTCTCTATACAAAAGGTCAATTAATGCACCTCTATTTTTCATACATATCCTTATTTTCTATTGGCTTCTTTGATTACCTAAAATTTTTTTCTCTTTCCTCCCATAATATTCAAAAATTAAAATTAAATGTTTCTAGAATAAAACAAAATGAAGAGTGAAATATAAAGAGTGCATTGGACTTAAATAAAATTATTTGCTCTTTATATTGAAAATTTTCTTAAGATACTATTTATTACCTAGAATATGCTCTTTATTTTAAAGAGTACCATTGGAGATGCTCTTATGCTTATTAACTAGAATATACTCTCTCCATTCCTTTTTATCTGTCATGTTTTAGAGTTTATCTTAGATTAAAAAAGTGTTATTTAGACATAAATATAAGTAAATATAACTAAATTGCCCTTATATTGAAAAACTCAAAATTTGTTTCAGACTTAAATCTCATGTTACTCTAAGAAAATTACAATAACTCATCCACTTTTATATTATCCTAATAAATATAAATTTTTTTATTTTTGTTTAAAGTTGTACTCTCTCTGTTCCAAACTAATTGTCTCTTTTTAGTATTTCACTTGGGTTAAGAAAACATTTAATAGGCTTATAAAATAGTTAAATTGGACTAAATTACCCTTCTTTAGATATATTCAAAAATTATAGAATTTTGCAAAACTAATTAGATAAGGGTAACATAAGGATAAAATAGGAAAGAAAAATTAATGTTGCATTGGATATATAAAAGTGACAACTAGTTTGAAATTTTTTTTATTTGAAAAAGAGACAATTAGTTTGGAACGGAGGGAGTTTTATTTAGCACCAAATTTGTCATTAATAAATATTGAAAAACAAAAAAAAATACTCCCTAAAAGACTTATTCTTGATATACCAAAAGTACTTTGAAAATATTGAAAAATTAAACAAGTGTAATAATGTTACTAATAAAGTTAACTAAGGACAAAATAGAAAAGCAAAAGGTAATATTTTCTTGAATATACAAAAATGACAGATAAATGAAATTTTATTTTTGGCTTATTGGTGAAAAAAACCAAACCTTTGCGACCTTTTGCAATTTAATCCCAAAGTTTTAATTTTTGCAATAATGTCCCAATTTTGAAATTTCTTTGCAATTTTAGCCATGAACTACTCTGGTCAAAATTGATTTCAAAAATGATGACGTGGTGACTGAACTGTCATGCCACCACACCAAAGAGCAAGCCCCCAATCCACGTCAGCTAACCCTGGTTCTAACATAAACTATGGTTTAACAAAACAACACCGTTTTGTCCTAAGTACATAATCCCAACCATATTTATATGAAGGGTAAACTTCATTACATCTATTCACAACCTCAACTGGCTCAAAGCCTCTCTCAATTGTTGTCTTTAGAGCATCTAGTATAAGTTGTGTCTTTCTGTTGCGAGATGGCCATGTTTGGTCAGGTTTTGCTCCATTTGCCTTGATGTTTCCCACCAATCGAATGAATTCTCTCACCATGCAGGCTTCTTGAGGGAGATCTGTGAAAACAGTGTGTTGGCTTGGTGATGGTTCCCATCCAGTAACAAGTTCGTTGAACCAATATTTTGAAGATGCTATGTAAGAGCGTTCCTTCTCATCGAAAGGAATGACGAAATCATTGAGATGCAAAGTTCCGTTTGTTCCAATTGTAGTAACATACATTGTCAAATGTGTTAAGAATGAACAATGAAAGGTTGTTACTTTGCCATCATCCCAATGTAGCGAAGTCCCACAAGCCAAAATCACCCCAGCATCATTAAAAATAGGACCGTGCATGGCTATAGCAGTCTTTGGCAGTTCATAATCAGCAGCCCAGAGGACCGCCCGGATGCCGTACCACCCAGCGTCACCAAGACCATCAAGATCTGACTTCACACGAATGTCATTCTTGAGAAAATCCTTATTACCAGCAAATGTAAAAGAAGCTATGTACCTGAAGTATGTACAAAATCAGAGTTTAGAACAACAAAATCTAAAAAATAAAATACAAATTCTTCATCTAAAAATTCCAACACAAGAATTGACATCTATTGTTACAAAATTCTCTCAATTGCAAAATCACAATGAAATTAAACAGTAAATGATAGAGACAAATTTCAAAATTAGGCAAAAATAGAGTACCGTTCTAAGCTAACCAAAACGCTCTTTATTAGACAAAAGTTCCCGCATCTTCTGTGTTCTAGGATTATGCATCCACATAGTCCCATCCATAATTTGCACTCCATTAGCTTCAAAGGCATGCAATATTTTATCAAACTCACCAACATTAATCCCAACTAGCTTCTCTAACAATATATATTCCTTCTTCTGTGCAGCCAAACACGCCCACTTCACATGGAGACTAATGGGTAGAGGAACATAGACAGCATCAATATCTGGGTCATCGAGAAGTGATTCGTAGGAGCCATAGATCTTAACATATGATGGAAAGTTATTGGCTTTAGCAAAAGCTGAGGCTTGTTCGACAGAACGGCTTACGATTGCGGAGAGTTATGCGTTGGGTGCGAGCGTTATTGCCCATGAGACTTTACGGGCTATCTCTGGACACCCAATTATACCGAACTTGACTGCGATCACTTCTATCATAAAGCTACTCCAAACACACAGTCCCATGAAATATCACCCTCTATGACTATTTTATTCAACAAATTCATTCTCATCCAAGCAAAGAGATTCAACCCAAAGATGGTGTTCCAGCAATATAATACACAGAAGATGATATTTCAACCCAAGAGATGCGGAATTACGCTGCTGCTGTTGTGGGTGATCAGTATCACCACAAGATTTTTTATAAAACGACATAGTTTATGTTAGAACCGGGGTTAGCTTACGTGGATTAGGGGCTTGCTCTTTGGTGTGGTGGCATGATAGCTTAGTCGCCACGTCATCATTTTTTAAATCAATTTTGACCAGAGTAGCTCATGGCTAAAATTGCAAAGAAATTTCAAAATTGGGACATTATTGCAAAAATTAAAATGTTGGGATTTTTTTTTTTGGGAAATTGATATTGCATAGAACCATAAACCATATTACAAGAAAAAATAGGAACAAAGGCTGCCCTATTAAGATCCTGCATCAAAGACAAAATAAGCCCACCAAACAAGACTGAGGGCTAGAAAGGGATTACTATCATAGTAATCACTACAAAGCTAAAAGAAAAAAGGATTACTCTCATCAGAAACCACTGTAAACAACATACTAACAGCATAAAATGCCAACATCCTAAGAAAAGGGACACTAGGACTAACCATCGGCTTGAATTACACAACCACTAACCAAAGTTTAGGGTATGCTCAAGAATCAAAACTTCATGGTTATCTTCTTCCTCATCGCCTGCAGCCTCTTTCTGATTGGCTGCTACTTCTGAAGATGATTCGCTTTTAATCTTGTGAGCTGATGGAGAAGAACCCATAAAATCAGATCTCAAACTCATCCCTTGAACACTGAAGTGGGAATAACCCCACACTGCAAACCAACAAAACACTAAAAAATTGTCTACACTAAGCAGAGATCTACTGCTTGAAGAAGTTAGATCGGGAGCTTCTTTTTGCTGTCCAGGCCTTCCTCTTCTAGTGCCTTCGACCATCGCCAGACTGGATCTCCTCTCCGGAGTGCATCGCCCTTCTGCTCCCCCCTTCTTCTTCCTGCTGTTGTGGTCGACGCTTGAGGGAGGCTACTTGGACAGAAGCTAAGTGTAGGCGATGGCGTCCAGTGCGCGCCCAAGTGTTTGGCAACCACGACACTGTGTGAGCTCAGGGCTCACTAGGAAGTACAAAATAGACTTTAAAAGCCTAAGTTGGAGAATGGAGTCACCACCCAGATAAGACCCGGGACACACTGTACAGCAATTGGATTTCACGGAGGCCCCCAGCAGCCGTACTCAGAGATTCGGTTCGGAAACTGGGTATGGGCTTTTGGAATGCCCACCCAACCTTGCGGTTGGCCTCCATTTGTTTTTTGTATTTTATTACCTTTAATTATTTAATTATTTCCTTATTTACATACAAATTACAATTGCCTCCAAACAATTTCCAAATTTTACGATTAAGTCCAAGTTTGCATCAAATTCCAATTGCATGCAAATTAAGTGTGGTTCACAACATTTATCACAAATGATACAAAAACATTCATAAAAATAAAGACAGATAAATAAAATAATTGTGCACACAAAGAAAGGAGGGAGGAGAAAAGATTACAACCCTTTAACATGCAAGATAGATAAATAAAATACAATGAAATAAAGAAATAAGAAAATAACATAATTATTAATCCAGGAAAATAGTCAAATTGCTATTTCGTTAATTTAGCAACCTGCAAATAAAAATTGTTAATTCCCATAATAACCCTACAAAGAAAGCAACAAGGATTTCTTAAAAAAGAATAAAAATGAAACAAAATAATCATAACAAAAATAATTATAACAAGAATAATTATTTTTGATATAATCATAGAAAATATAATTAATAAATAAACTAAGTATCATGAAATGGAAAGATTACAACCCTTTAATATGCAAGATAGATAAATAAACTACAATGAACTAAATAAATAAGAAAATAACAGAATTATTAAATAAAGTCCAGGAAAATAGTCAAATTGCTATTTCATTAATTTAGCAACCTGCAAATAAAAATTGTTAATTCCCATAATAACCCTACAAAGAAAGCAACAAGGTTAATTTCTTAAAAAAGAATAAAA
>CATIWK010412105.1:0-15188 GCA_949634005.1 Mallotus japonicus
AGAGCATTAGAAAGAACAAAATCGAATTTATGTCTAATTTTAATGTAAATTGAAACTCAAGAATGGCATCAATTTTTATTTTTTAATTGCACAATGTGGTGATGCATGACATTGTGACGTTTTCTTTAAAGAAATATTTCGAGAGAACCACTATATTCCATGGACTTATCAATTTTTGTTTTTTAAAATTTTGATTGTTCTCTCTCAAGCAATCATATTCATCCCTCAAGTTGTCACCAAACACTTAATGGAAGGAGACAAAATAAATTACAAGTGGAAATTCTTTTTCTTGATTGCACTCAATACATAATTACACTACTTTTTCATGGAAAGTATATTAAATTCAGATGGCATGACAGTGAAGAAGTAGTAAAATTAAATACAAAAAATTATAAGCCAGTAAAAAAGTGGTCTAACGACTAGTTTTGATTTGAATTTCTAGGGTTGGCTTGGCTCACAATTTCTTATCAAAAAATAAAAAAATACTCTAAATAAAAGAGGAGAAGAAATTGTGGTGTTGCTTGGAGGGCATTTTTGTCATACAAATAGAAGTTGCAAGAAACACAGGCAGCGGTGTTTGCTTTATGGGTTTTCTCAGGAAAAATATATATGAACATACAAAAGAAAGCGTGAGAAAGTGAACGAGAAAAAAGAAAAAAGAAAAAAGAAAAAGAAAAAGGCCAAATGCTTTATGGGTTTTGTTCAACACAAAGGTTTGTAGCATAAAGCTTAAACCTTTATACCTTACACTTTTATCAGATCTTCTATTTATATATATATATATATACCTGTATTTAAGTTGGTCTTCTACTTTCTTCCTTACTCCTCGTTACTCATTGTATTTGCTATTGAGCATTACAACTTCAATATATATGAATTAACCACTTAAAAATGTATACCAATTGATGGGTTCTTCTTCTTTTCTGTTCTTTCTTTGTATTTTATCTTTTCTTTGCGAAGGAACTAATGGGGAAAAAAGTAGTTTTTATTTTTTTTTTGTGTATAATTTTCAAATGTCTTTATATTCTTGGGTTGTTATAATTAAATTGCTTTACTTGTCCACTGTCCATGAGGAATAAATTCTCTTTTACTCTGTGCATTGTGACCTGAATACTTTGTTTAGTTCATTTTTTTTTTCCTGCATTGGTGTGCTTTGCTTTGTGTGGATTCTTGCTCATAAAGGGTTGCTGCTTTTGTTTATTTATTTATTTTTTTGTTACTTTTTTTATCTATCTCTACTTTTTTTTTTGGGTGCATTTCACTTTCTGGTGATTTCTTTAGACGGGTTCAGACTGTGCATAACTGGTGTAAGCAAGAGGTGTTGACGTAGATTGATTTGTCGCATTCTGTTTTCAGCTTATAAATAGAGGTGGTCAATTTTGATTTTTCTTCATTGCAGCAATTCAGTCTAAATCATTCATCAGTCATTTAGTCTCCAGCTTTGTAACACCTACACTGGTAAAACACAATGAGCAACAATACCTCTACTGTTGGTTCTGGTTAGTCTCTGGTGCCAATTTCATCTCTTATATATGCATTGTACGTATTTAGGTTACTTATTTTTGACATATTTGATTGTGACATTTCAGGAAGTAGAAGTACTACGAAAACATTTGAATTTGGAAGGACCCATGTAGTCAGGCCAAAAGGACAACACCAGGCAACCATAGTTTGGCTGCACGGCCTTGGTGATAAGGGCTCCAGGTATACATTGACTACCTGTTACCTTCTATTCATTTTCATTTTTCTTCTAGTGTTGATAGTGCTGTTTTTGTAAGTTCTTTTCTGCTAGGTTTTGTATTCAAAATGCAAAAAGTTCAGTTTTTTAAGCTGCTTAATTCAATTAAATGTATAGTTTACAGTGGTATATTACCATGACATTCTTTTGTTTTTTTATTTATATTTATATTTATATTTACATTTTTATGGGATGTGCATGGATTGACATTTATCAAATTAAGATAGTGAGCTATATCAACATTTCTCTATTTTGATGCATTTCCTCTTCGGAACTAGCATTTGCTGAATTATGTTTCCTTGGCTTTATCTTGAGCATAAGTCCTTAATAAGGACGTTAGACTTGATCAGAGAAATTAAATTAAAGAAAAAGAGCTACGGAGTGTTGATTTCTTGTCTTGTTCTGGTGGTTAAATGTGGTGTTTGATTAAAATTTTTGAATTATTATTTTTTTTTTTTGGAAGATTCATATGATGTTTATTTGATGGGAGAAAGAAACTGCACAATGAGTTGTGTGAAACGTGATTACTTGTCTCTTTCTTCGGTCTCCTGTATTGATCTAAGTTATATTGGAGTAGCCTGGAATCCATATCTGGCTACGTCAAGGACAGGGGGACCACTCGACTTGTTTGATTGACCTCAATTTTTGCACATAAAGTTATATTATCCCCAAATGTTATAATATCAAGCTCAAGTATTTAATTTTTTATTTCTTGGAACACGGTTAGGGCAAACCAAGAAGACATATTTAGATTGTTATATAGTATGAATATGATCTATGACATTTCTGCTAAGACCTGATGCTAAACTTTGAGTGTGGTCCCTCAAAATTGGAAGCTATTTCCCAAGTTATCATATCACTGCCATAGACTTTTTGAAGTGCCTTTTTAGGTCCCTTACAATAGGATTCTTATTTTTTATTTAAGCAGCTAGGAGAGCATTACAAGATGACTAATAGATTTCCCTGTTTTGTCATTTGTTTTGCAGCTGGTCCCAGCTCCTGGAAACCCTTCCTCTTCCAAATGTAAGGAGGATTGTTATTTAGTATCAAATGTAGTTTCTATATGTTTGCCTGCAAAGATGCATCACTCTGGCTTCTATAGTACTTGGGCGGTATATTATTATCACTTACAATAAAGATTAAATTATCGTAATGTCTTTTATGTGGCAGATTAAATGGATTTGCCCAACTGCACCAACAAGGCCAGTAGCAATATTTGGTGGATTTCCATGCACTGCTTGTAAGAACTTGTTGGTGGATTTTTTTTCTTCTGGTTCAAAAATTCTAGCTGGAATATAATTATAGATGGCTGCACCATTAATGCTTATCTTGTGCTAGCCTTACATCACAGCCATGGAGTCTTCTTTGTATATGGTCAAATGAATCTTCTATGCATGTACTTGTAGCTGTTATGCTTATATATTGAAATAATCTGAATTACTTGTGCATCTTATTTCAGGGTTTGATGTCGGAGACATTTCAGAAGATGCTCCTGATGACTTGGAGGGGCTGGATGCTTCAGCGGCACATGTTGCCAATCTGTTATCGACAGAACCAGCTGATAGTAAGTAGCACAGAACTTCAACTTGATCTGGACCTACACATGTAGATATGTAAATAGAGAAGTTTTTCCGTATGCTAAAGGTGTTACTTATGTCTCCAGTATACTGTGTCAGTAAATGGATTTAAAGTTATGTTCTAAACTTTTCCAATTTTGTGTTTCTATTTGGTGAAACAAAGGGCTGAAAACTACAATGGTTATACATCTATTTTTTGTTTCTCAGTTCTTGGTTTTGTTTCAATATATGTATTAAAATGACGCTAGACTATAGACATTTCATGTTTGCAACTCTTATTAGCTAAGTTTCCTAATTGGCGGGTATGTATCGTGTTTTCCATTTCTCGTGGATTGCCCCATGAATGGAATGATGCTAGTGGAAGTGATATAGCAGTTTATGCTGATTAATCCAATGAGCAGTTTCCCTAAGAAACTGTTATATAAGATGGCTTCAGCCTTCTAGATGTATCAATAAAGTATGTCCATATATGAGTACGGAGACATATTTGTGCAACAATATTTTCATGGCAGAATGGTATTCAAGACACAGCAAACTGAATATGTTGGTATTTCCTTAATGAAGGTGTTCATTGCATTTGAACTTCCTATGCTGAAGAAAAGACTGTTAGATGTTCTAACTGTTTTCATTGTGCTGATCGATAATGTGAACAATTTGATTCTAAAGATTGTCACAACTTACTAGCTTTTCAGGGCTATGAGATGTTTCCATGTAGCCCTAGGAAAAATGTTTTTTTAATTGCTTAAATATTGAACTCGGGCTAATGTGTTCGTCTTTATCTGTTGTTATATATATGCCTTTGTATTAATGGGCTTTCTCCTTAACATGCCAATGTTCAATATATAGTAACTTATATTCATCATTTGCAGTCAAACTTGGTATTGGTGGCTTCAGCATGGGTGCTGCAACTGCCCTTTATTCTGCCACATGCCACATTTTAGGACGATATGGAAATGGAAACATATATCCTGTTAACCTACGTGCAATTGTTGGTTTAAGTGGTTGGCTTCCATGTTCAAGGTAAGGATCTGAAATTTGATAATGTAAATAAGCAAATCTCGGTCTTTCTTGTTCTCGTTGTAGCTAAGCAATTTATACAGGAAAACTACCATTTTCTTTCAGGACTTTGAGGAATCGGATGGAAGGGTCTCTTGAAGCTGCAAGGCGTGCGGCATCCTTGCCGGTTTTGCTCTGTCATGGTTTAGGTATTAGCAATTGTCTTAGATTTGTTTGATGTGAGATTTGTTTTATCCATCACTTCTGATTTTGGCTATAAAAAGGAAAAGAAAGTTCCTTGATCATTTACGTACTCAAATTCGCTTCACAAAATTGTCTCACTGATTTAGATAGTTATGGTTCATGATTGCTGAAAAAAAGGTTTGGATGTGCTTAAGTCAGCAACTGTAGGGTAATATAGCCAGGAACGTCTTGTGATAAAATGTTATTAGATGCTATGACATGCATATAGAAGAGAAGTAAAATTTCACTTGCTGTCATCTAATCTTTGTAGAGTAATCTGAGATCCATATATAAGGTATAACACACATGCACATCTGACATTTTGGCTGCAGGTGATGATGTAGTTGCATATAAGCTTGGAGAGAAATCAGCACAAGTCTTAAGCTCAGTTGGATTTCGAAATCTTGCATTTAAATCCTACAATGGGTATTGATCTTTATATCTTTCAATTGAAATGAATATAATCCCACCTTAATATATATATATATATTGTTCTTTGCACTTGCCATTGCGCAAATGCTAATAATTCTATATGCAGGCTTGGCCACTATACAGTCCCGGAAGAGACGGATGAAGTCTGTAATTGGCTAACCACAAGGTTGGAGCTGGAGGGTTCATGATCACAAAAGGTGGAAGAAAAAGGTTGGCGAGGAAACATGGGGATACCTAAGGGAATGAGACGAGGCATTCAAAGCCACTCAAATAGACTATAGAGTATAGTGCATGGTTCAAATTTATAATTCCTCATATATGCTAAGTCTTGCTCTGTAATTTTTCTTTTATGATTTTCCTTTGATTTTATTCCATTTTGGTTTGTACTTTTTTTTTTTTTTTTGGGGGGGGTGTTGCTATGTAGGAGAGCGGTAATGGAGAAGGGTAAAGTTTAGATATCATTATATTATATTCTTCCTCAAATCTACGAATGGTTGAACCAAAAATAATTGTATCTGTAACGATACCTCCTGAGTGGTAATAAAAGGTTGATTGATGGGATTTTAAGTTCCTTTGTTATATTTTGGTGTTTAGATAAAGATGACATCTAATAATCTGCATGTTTGGAATAGAGAAAAATGAGAAAGGATAGAAAATGGGTAGGGAAAATAAGGGAGAAAAATTATTTTTTGTTGTTTGGAAAAAGAAAGGAAAATGTACTTTATTTTCCTCTCTAACTTGTCTCTCCAAGTTGGGGAGAATATGAAAAAAGAAAAATAAAAAAAACATACAACACATTTAATTTTACAATTTTACCCTTATTTTCAATAAAAAGATAATTTCATTTTCTTTTCTCTTTATATTATTTTCTTTCCATTCAAGCATAGGAGGAATCAATAAGAAAAGGAAAATAACATTATTTTCCTCTCTATTTTCTCTCCTTCCTTTCCTCTCTTCTAAATGTTATAATTTGGACAAACCCATTATTTGGTCCTCCAACTATAGGGGTTTTCCACACTTGATCCTTAATTATTTATTTTGAAGAATTGAGTCCCTCAACTTTTTTTGTTTTAATTTCATATTTTTTTCACTCAGAATGTCAAATTGAAGATATTGTCATCTTCTGTTGAGTCATAAAAGCACATTTCAACCAATTATTGGTTGTGAACTTGATCATTTGAACTTAATTTCAATGTTGATTATGAGCTGCATCAAACTGTTGATACAAATTGTTTATTTTTGACCGCTGGTTTAGATATGTTTTTTGTTCAGATATGCTTTTATAACTCAACAGAAGACGACAGCATCTTCAATTTGGCATTCTGAGTGACAAAAGGATGAAATTAAAAAAAAAATTAAAGTTGGGAGACTCAATTCTTTAAAATAGAAGACAAGAAACCAATTGTAAAAAACCGGATAAATTAGGGGACCAAATAATGGGTTTGTCCTTATAATTTTACTAGAGGACTAGCTACTAGCTAGCATCCAATAGCTCTATTCTTTAAGAGAAAAGCACGGGCTAGATGTAGATATGAATTTGGGCTAGCTACTAAGTCCAGTTGCTTAGGCCGAAGCTCAACCTGCTGAAGAAGTTGAACATTTTAATAACTCTAGCCAGGTACTCAGCATCCAACTCTTGATCTCTCTTTTTTCAATTTTCACTTAGAATAGGAGACTTCACACTTCTCAGTACGTTAAATCAATCAAATAAATTTATACAAGGCTCTATGGACTTATTCTTGAAAAGATTAGTTTCTTCATTTGTTAAACAATTCTGATTTTCCTTTTTAAATAAATTCACTTACATACGCAACCCAAACAAATGAATGTTAAGGACAGGAAAAACAGCCAAAATGGTCAAAGGTTCAGGCATAAAAAAATCAATGGTGAAACTCATTCATGTAGCATTAACATACTCAATTAACAATAGGAAAACAACAAAAAATGGGAAAGGGGGAAAAAATAATACTTTGAACTTGGGAAAAGAAAACAAAAATAAAAGAAAAATTGAGGGGGAAAAATTAGAAGACTGCAAATGATGGTGTACTTCGGCAACTACTTCAGCTACAACTCTATTCCAAATTCATGGAAAAATCCTTCCAACACGCGGCCATGCATATACAAAAATCCTGCCGCCACAAGAATTGTTAAGACCATTGTGCAGATAACCCTCATATCTTCAGATAAACAATCAGAAGAGCTCCATATCCAAACCTGGCACGGCTTACACCCTCCAATCTTCAAACGGAATGCTGCTTTCCTGGACCAGTATATCCAAAACCATTGTAACCTGGAGACAGAACAGAGTTTGCCAAGGGTTAGTATGCAAAAACGATGACGTTAAAATCTCTACATTATAGTATGCAAACCAATAGGGCAGACTTAGTATACTACTATAAAGAGAAACATGATCAAGACTGACCTCATTTTTGTGTATTCATTTATTGCTGCTGTTTCTCTTTTGTGATGGCTTCAGAGTTTATGCATGGGGTAAGAGGTGGGAATGATGGCACAGATTTCAATATGAACCTGCGACCACTTTTCAAGCCTCCTAAAGAACTTGACCGGAAGTCATGGCTATGATTGTGAGGAGGGGAAACTCGCTTTTTATTTGGGGAAGTTGCCTTCACAGATGCAGTGGGAGTGGAAGCTTCCTTCAATATTTCAGGGATGTCATCTTCTAAAATATTATGAGGCCCACTAGCTGAAACATGCCCTTGATTTTTGGTCTCACCTAACCAGGTCATTCGTGTGATTGGTGAACTCCGCCAGCGAAGTGAACCGCCAGATGAGAAGTGACCACTTCCAGAGCACAATTGGAATCGTGACACACTAGTCCAGTCTCTTGTTTTGGATGAAGCTGAAGAAGCCATGGTCACTGAGGAGGGATTTCGCAAGGGCGTGAGATCATATACATCAGCAAGCGCATTGCATGTTGGTGAGAATTGGCCCATCATTTCAGAAATGTTATGATCAATTCCTTGACCACCGGAATCTATTTCCACAATTTCTTTATTCTTTTTTGGAATCATATCAGTGCTGTGTGAATTTCTTGGAGATGCTTCATATTTTGCATATGATGGCAAGATGGAAAAGTCTGACTCAGGTGATGGGACATATCCACTACTAGAAATGAATCGGGAATTTGGCACACCCTTTCCAGGGCTACAAAACAAACAAACAAAAAGGAAGCAGGAGCAATAAGAAACTAAAAAAAAAAAATCTAAACAATTAATTACAAAGACATCATCATCAGCAAAATCTTACTCTGTATGCTGAAATGATGGAGTTGATGGCATGAAGTTGTGCCGATCATACAGCTCAGCATGTAACAAATCTTTATTGGTTACTGCCATTGCCAGGTTATCGTCAAGGCTGCCTTCCAATCTGTCCTCACCGACTCTACTGATTATCATGTCTCCAGTCATACCATATTCTGAAAAAGAGGCAAAAATCATTCCAATTTATATTCTTCACTTGCATAACTGTGATTCATTCCCAAATCTTTTTTTATGCATGCAAAAAATCTGCATAATACTCAAAGGTTCTCTCCAATCCCTCACCAAAGTAAAGTTCTGGAACTTTCCATATTATTTACATGTTCTAAAGTGCATCTACATACCACATTCTGAGGTACAAACAAAAATCATCAATAAACAACTGTAAACGTAATGTTCCCTTTATATCTTGCTTTGTCAGCTGGCTGAGGATCTATAGAGGTAGGATTGTGAGTAGAATATTTTATTCTCTTTTTGTTATTGATGATTATGTAAGGAATTGACATAGAAAGTTCTTGTGATTTCTTACCTTCTTTCCTGCCATACACATTTTTGCATCCCTCACATCGGCATTCACTGGAGCATCCAACATTTGACTTTTTAACACAAACAAAAAGAAAAGTATAATTAGGAAATATCAAACAATAGATATAATGATACAAATGATGGTTGCCAAATTAACCTAGATCCACACCTGATAGCATTCACAATATTTTTTCAGGCACATTGACTTTTTGCAATTGCAACCTCTCTTGTGTCTTGATAAAGATGGCATTGAGCTGCTTCTACTTTCCTGTGAAATTTAAATAGCATTACAAATTCTCCAGCTGGAAAGTGGATTAGTAAGTAATTGAATTAGAGGATTCAGTACTCTGCTTGCTGCTACAAGATCAGTAAAATGCTGCACAATCTTGGGTGCAAAAGCAAGTGGGTTACGATTTTCTATTGATTGTCGTGTCCCAAGAACTGTATCCTCATATTCAGGTCTGTTGAAACAGCCTTGGCAAGCACAAGAATCAGCGCAATAGATTCCAGCAGCAAAACAATCACAATATCTGGTCAAGGAGGTTAATTAATGAATGTGGTAATAAACATAATAATGCAGGTAATCAAAATTGAGGAGAACAGGAATGCACTTACAGTTTCAAGCATTTACTCTTCTTACAGTTGCAACGTTTGCAACCATCACCATCAATGTCTGATGATTTCTTCCTAAAAAACACCAGAAAAGATTTAATAATTGTAGATCTATAGAGAAAGCTGAGACGGAAAGCACAAGAGATGCCAAGCAAACTTGCCTTCGCTTTTTAGTTGGGCTTAATTGGCTAAACTCTTCAAAATTGTCACTACGCTCAGAGTTGAAGTTTCTCTTATTTAGTGAACTCACATGATGCTCAAGTGACTGCAACATATTTAAAGATTCTGCTGTGTGAAATGACTCAGCAGCACTTGCAGCTGGTGAGTCCTGAGTTTCAAGCACCCTGTCTTCAGCATTATGATGGCAGCTCATTATAGGTGTTGATTTTAAGCACCCCACAGCACTATGAGACATTGGCACTGTATTGACAATGCTATTTAGATGCAAGCCGATACCTGAGGGCTTGGCAACAACTATGGGAGACTTTCCACTAAAGCGAGAAGAAAACATGGAAGGCACTGGTTCTGACAGGTCAACCATTTGATTGTTAGAATAGGCAGTTAAGTCCACATGAGATGAATCCAGGTTCCCCAATTCTGTTGTGGAAGCAGGCAGTCCTGATCCACTTACATTGTTTGTTAGATCTGTAGATCGGATGCTGTTCAATGGAGTTTTACATTGACCTTCTTCAAATTGAAGGCAGCGCCTGCTCAAGCCACGTTGGATTTGACCAGCCTACATTTACTGCCCCAATTATTCTATTGGAAAAAGCAAATCCCAGCATAATTTCATATAAAAAATAAAATAAATAAAAGTACCCATTTTCTCCTTTCTTTTTTCCTTAGATGAATGTGCAACCACATATAAACATGTATTCAATAACCTAAAACAAATTACAGACTCGCGCAAGAGCAAATACACATCAGCTCAGCACTATATCATCTAACAATGGTATTGGTAATCTATATGTGACAGTATAAGATGAAGATAAGCATGGAGAATATAAAGTGCTTAGTCCAAAAATTATAAAATCATAACTGAAATGAGAAATCAATTATTTCATGTTCAGCATTTTCTAACTTGGCCACGTATATTCAGTCAAGGTAAAAAGATATGAAACTATAATGCATTTTTTAACAAAGAAATAAGTGAAGATTTATGTGTTAGGATCTGCAATAAATCATCAACTCTGGTTTATATAAAAGACTTGAAAGACAACTTTCAAGATAAATTTTCTACCTCCATATCATGCTTTGCTATTTTCTGAATGCCTCCATGTGCAGTAGCTGCCACATTCTCACCGTAGTTCTCACGAGCCAGAATAATCTACAAACATTTGAGAGAAATTACGGATAGCAATTACCCTCATATAAAGGCTAGTGCAAAATGCTAATTTAGGCAAGAGAAGAAAATGTGATTACATAAGCCTCTACACCATCATGTTGCTTCTTCTCAGGAGCATGGTCTGCAGGCAAATTAGATTTGATATTTTGCCATTCATTAGATGACTGTTCGCTAACATGTTTTTCCTCTTCAATGTGTCCCAGCTTAGTTTCAACTGTAGACTGGCCTTGAGAAAACTCTTCTGCTTGCTCAGAAATGGCCTACAGCATATTTAAGTTCACTATCATGTGATTTTCTCATCAGAATTTAATTTAACTTTATTTAGTTGGTTAACCACTAGTTGATTTAATAAGCAAGTCATCACATTGTTCACCTTCGGGTTTATCAAATTCACCGAACTTGCACAGTCCACATCAACAGGATCATTTAGGTATTCATCAACACAGCTCGAGGAATTGCCAGGTTGGCCCTGAGCAGAGTTTTTAACATCATTGTCCTTCTGGGTGTCAGTGATCAACCTGCTGCAATGAGCAACTGATTCCTCCAAATCATTTGAATGATCAACTACTTTCTTGCTTCCATCATCATTCTTGGTCATTACTGCACGGGATATCTGACAGAGTTGTGACCTAAGAAGGCCAACAAAATCTCATGTAAGCACTGATTCAACAATAATTCAAATGCTAGAAATGAGAAAACGACAATCTTCAAAATAAATAAAAAAAAAAGGTCAAACCTTTGCAAGAAGTAAGTTCCGCGCTCTGATAGCGTACGTGGGGTTGTGAATATAAGAGGGGGAGAACTGAGCGTCGCAAATCCTTGTGCTCCATGTGCAACTTTGACAGGCTCTATTGGGGATAAATTGTTGATGTAATTCAGAAAGGGAGATTCCTGAAGTCAAAGGAACAAAGATAAACACGACAATCAGAGTTGCTTACAGAATTGATAAAAAACTCTCTTCCAGTGCAATATTAGAGAGTCATAGGCTTCTCCAAACACACAATTTGGCATACATAGCAAACACAAAGCAACCCTTTCAGCAGATGCAAAATCTACTCCAGTGAACTTAAGCTCCCATAATCAATTTCCGGTACATCAAAATACTCCTAAAATCCCTCCAAAGCTCAACCACGCTATGAGTACAATTTTCTAAAAAAAAAAAAATAGAATATCCACAGAAAAGCTCTAATTAAACAAATCTAAAAATAATTTTTGCATTACAAGTTTGGGAAAATTTAGATTTACTTGAACAGGAGGGGAGTCTGACAAAACGACAATGGAGGCGTTGGCAGCAGCGGCAGGGGTGGCTGTGGCTGTGGCTGTTGTGGATTTAGGGGAATCCATGAAGCGAAGAAGAAGAAGAAGCCGTAACTGCTGCTGTAGCCCTAAAGGCTACTCTCAGCATTGTTTTCCCTTCACTGCTTCCTCTCTTCTATTTGCACCACAGATACTGATTCTGATTCAACCCCCAAAACCAAAAAAAAAAAAAAAATTCAGTGGAAATGAAATGTTTCCTTTTTCATTTATATATACTTAAATTTAAGGAAATTTTTTGATATTTCCTTCAGGATAAACCGATTAAAAAAAAAAAAAAAAAAGAACCGTAGGCTACAAGGGCGCGGTTTTGAATTTCGGAGCGGGAATTTTTCTTACTGAGCCTTCTTCATTAACCAGGCCATTGTTCTGTGTGTATGGGCTGGGCCCATTGGTACGTTCACATTTTCTATAATTATTTTGCTTTATTTTATTTTATTTATTTATTATTATTTATATATACGTCAGACAACTTATCGCCCTTGTAGTTCTATTCTAATCGGTTAGAGTTCAATAAAGTTCATATTGTTATATATATGTATAATATAATATTAATTAAAAAGGGGAGATACTGAAATTAATTTAATATGATAATATTAATTATTATATTCATAAATTATTTTTATTTTAGGATATATTGACAAGGTTATTTTTACACAATATTAAAATTTTTTTTAGTTTCAAGATAGGCCTTAAAATTGGTTGATTTAAGTAGATAACAACTAAAATTTTTAAATGAAAAAGAAAAAGAAAATTTGAGTTTTGAAATAAGGATGAGATATTAGCAAGTCAAAGACTCAATCAAAGGATACGACATAAGTCAAATTAATTTTGAAATTAAACTAATTTCATTTTTAAGTTGATGAACTGTAAGATAATACCACATGGTTGTTCAAGGAAATCCTAAAAACGTAGTTGACCATGAATGTGTGCAAGGAAGTTTGGTCCAAAGCCATATATGTACGTAGAGATATAGCTAGGTTGTAGAAATTTAAATTTGAATAGTATATATAAAGAAATAATAAAAAATAATTTTTCTTTTAAATTTCATCCGTTTCAAATTTTAAAATATCAAAATTCATGGCTTGATCGATTAATATGTAGTGATGTGAAAACAATTCCATTATGGACAAGAGTGTAAAAAATATTTATCATTTTACAGATAATTAAATGTTGCATATAGATTAAGATAAAAACTAAATGAAGATATGCTAAGTAGAGGGGTTGGCATATTGTAAATAGGATTGGGGAGATTGAAAAGAGAAAATATGTGAAGGAAAATAATGATGATATATTACGTTGGAATAGTATTGGTCTAGTCATGGTCTTGCATGGAAGCATATTTCCCAAAGAGAATCGAATCAGTACTCTAAGTCTCTCCCTTTGCCTTTTGTTTGGGTCTTTTTTCACAGTTTGCTACAGCTTTTCTTTACCATTCCCCAAGAAAATGGTGGGTGATATCTCTAATTTATTTATGAGTTTTATTTTATTATTTTGAAGTTATTTACAAAGGACTAAAGGAGAGAATGAAGGTTCAAAAACTGAACTAACAAAGGAATATTATGGCAGAGAGAATTTAGTAAAATGAGAATGAAAAAGCCATAACATTGGTGAAGAAGAAAAAGATGGTCAAAATTTGAACCTCGAAGACTTCTATTCCATCATCAATTTCGACTATCTTTATCGAAATTCTACCAGATTATACTTCCCTTTAATTTTTGAAACCTTAATTATGTTATATATTTCCTTAATTAAGTTTTTTACTTTTTTTTATCTAAATTATCAACATTTAAAATTCGTTGAACTTTAATTAATTCAGTTTAATTCGAATAGAACTATAAAAATGATAAAAATTTCTAAACAACTAATTTATTTCTCTAATTCATATCCTGAATCAAGAAAACTTTTACAAACTGAAGTTTCTTGAAGTTAATAGGAAAACATTTACTTTATTAGCTTTGCCTACGTTCACCAAATCCCTCTAAATTACCAAAACTGACATGCACGAGTGACCCCAATAAATTATATTATCCGCACCCATACATTTGTAAAATTCATAATATATGTTTCCTAACTTTTTTTTTTTTAAAGATTGGCATCAACATTAAATTTTTTTTTTTATAGCCAATGTTGATTCACAATGGAAGAAGATTTGCATATAATTCCTAACAATTGGGTTTCAAGAAACTATATATGCAGAAATGATGCTTAATTGAATACTAGGTAGACCAAATCAATGCCCTACAAAAAGGAAGATTATACATATATACCTAGCTAATAATCGAAGAATCTACTGAATTTTTTAATTACATGCATCAAATTTATTAATCTAATTTATAATTTTTTTTTTATCTGATCTACCGGTATCTAAAACCTTTTAAACTATGACTAATCCGGTTTAAACAAGATAGAACCATAAGAGCAATAAATGTCTCTCAACAATTAATTCAATGTGGCTACATATAATACAATTCAAACTCAAAATCTCACTTAAGCGGAAACAATTTTCTACCGATTAATTATAACGGTTTGTTGGTTAACCCATAAATTTTGCTCAGAAGGAGACCATAAACAAAAAGAAAAGGAGTAATTCTCAGAACCCTTTTGACTTGTCCCAAAAATAATTCAAGTTCTAAGTACTAATAAAAGGAATATTCAACAAAAATGGAAAGTAAGCACCATTTTTTCATTGTATAGTGACTGCTATAGTGGTTTATTTATGACTCATATAGATCTTCGAGTATATTTGATATTATTGAAAGGAGACATGACCTTTCGACTGTTGTTCAAAGATGGGGAATAACAAGGGAACATGGGGCGCATATAAGGTTTTTTCTTTTATTCATTTATATATGTGCAATGTTCAATTTGTCTGGTACCAAGTAAAGTATTCTGTTCCTCCTTATCTAGTCCTGACTCAACAAATTGAATTAGATTTTTCATTCTCTATAGATGTTGCTTGGACATTAAACTTTTATTTGTCAAGACAAAAGGTTTTATTGGAGGGCCCTGTATGCCACAGTCAAAAGGTTTTTTCTTTAGCTCAATTTAATTTCTACAGGAGTGAAAAGATATTCAATCACATATACATGCTGTGCTTATAGGTTACAATGCATACTTTACGTGGG
>CATIWK010412106.1:0-16123 GCA_949634005.1 Mallotus japonicus
AAAAAAAAAAAAAAAAAATTGGGTTGCTCAACTGCTCGCAGTCTGTCTCTTTCATGGAGTGCAATTCTTTGGTAGAGGTCAAATGGGTTTATGAATTGCATAAGCATTACAGTTCTTGTGACGAAAGTGTCAAAACAATAGTTGTGTGCGACATGGAAATGCGATGTGTCTCTCAACACATCTAACTTACTTCAGTACACTTCATTGATTGATTCAAGTGAAAATAATGCTTGAGAAAATTTAAATTTATCAATCAGTTTACAATCATATGAAAATTTGTATCAAATGCATCAAAAAAAACGATGAAGAAAGCCTCTAATTTGATCAATAAAAGGCGATCGAGTAGGAATAATGTGACCACAGTCATGCTCAATAATAACCGAGGAACCCTCATCGAACATGGAGGCAAGGTCTCTGCTTGCTTGGTTTGCAATCTGCCTGTCCTTGCCCAAAGCACTGCCAAATATATGAAGCGATGGACAGTTGATTGATCCATGCTCCATCTCCCAGGGTTGAAGAGAAAATCCAGAGCACAGAATTGCAAATCTGAAATTGATTTCGCCCTTTAGTCTCCCATCTAGAGCACAAACCGAAGCTGCCATTGCTGCCCCCTGTGAAAAACCTAGGATCCCATCAAAAGGCCCTTCCTGAGAGAATAGAGTCCTCAAATATGCTATTGATGCATCAAACCCCTCACTTTGCTGCTGATACTGGAGGGGATCAAATGGACCGTCTGCAACTTTCCAGTCAGTATCACTCCTCCCTTTGAAATCAGGTGATATCAACCATGCAAACTTCCTCCTGCAATTTTCTTTTGGAGGACAAATTTCTGGTGATGAAAATGATGATGCATTATCTTCCTGTGCTTCAGTCACACAAGGTTGGTAAATGAAAGGCAATTCATGGGGTGCGTCAATAAAGACAAGCTCAGCAATGTTTTTAAGTTTCTTGGCCAACGATGCAGTTCTTCCTTTAAAACCGGAGGCATTCTGCCGGAAGCCGTGCAAGCATAAAATTCTTAGTTTCCTTGGGGGGCCTGTACCTGTGTTATCAAAAAAAATTAATGATGTCAAGAGAAAGAAATTTGGGATGAAATACAGACAGAAACATGTAATGGAAACAATAACAGTTTATAATTAGAAAAATTAGCACTATCAGTCATTAGTATATTGGTAAATCTGATAGCAAAATGATCACAGTGGTACAGATACAGACCTTACCCTGTCCTGGTTGTGGTTGACATAAGAGTGCAGTATCTGATGAAATGCACTTGACCTCACTTTCTCGCATTGTTTCTTCTGGCTGGCTATTTTCAATTGATGAAAATGAGCCAACCACCTTACCATGTTTCTGACATAGCTCACAAACATAAACAGCTTCCTTCATCTGATCATCCAAAATGATAAAGCTTACAAACAGGAACCCACAGATAGAGAATCCAACAAGTGGAACAGAAGCAAAATTAGTTGAAACTCATTTAGAAACACAAGCATGTGAGGGAAAGTTCAGAAACCGGACAAAATGGTGCTACTGCTACCTTATTATCTTTGTAACTTCTGATGGTCAAGTTTTGACATTCATAACATAGTAATTATCAATGCATACCTGACAACTGTCACAGACCAGAACAAGCATTCTACAATAACAGCATCTGTAGCGTGAAGAATAGTCATCAAAGGGCATGCCACAAGTAAGGCAAGAGCCCAAAATGTTTGTATCTGAACTCCCAACAGAAATCCTACAGCCAAATTTTAAAAAAAATAGAAATTAGAACATAGAAAACCGCCATATCAGCCATGACAGCTTTCCAAAGCTTTATTTATTCCCATCCCTCACCTCTTCGCTCCTTCAGAAAAAAAGAAAAACCCTTTATTACCTAAGGATTCATGAAGTCTAATAACCATGGCTTCTAATCAAGTGAATTTCAAATGCTATGTTGACTGAAAAATACACCAGCCCCTGAGTTAGCTACTAGAGATTGTAGGAAGACTGAGTAACAATACCGGTGATCAAACACAAAATTCTTTCCTTTGAAAAAGCCACCATCAGGGAACTGTTCCAAATAGCGTTGTATTCCACCAAATAACTGCAACAAAGTCACATGAGCAGATATACTATTTTCACCATCAACAAGGACTATTTTCACTTCCTTGTACCCATATTGACAAACAAAAAAGAGTACTGAACTCTACCTAGCTTAAAACACTCACCTGAAATACATTTTCAAATCCAGCTCCTTTGGACTTGATATATGCTGATGCCATCTCACACCTGATTCCTCCAGTGCAATACCTATAACACGACCCACCAAAACGAATGAAGATCAAAATGAGGCTATAAATGCATCACCGAAACAAATATGTAAAACAAAAGATATTTACAAAGTGAACTGCTCAATTATCATATAAAAACTCACATGAGAACCTGTTTTCCTCGCAATTGTTCAGAATTATCATCTATCCAGGATGGCAAATCACTATACTGCCTAATTGCGGGGTCCAAAGTTTCAACAGCAGGCATATGAAACTTCCCAATTCTTGTCTCATATAAATTTCTTGCATCTAATAGGACAAGTCCTCCATTGGAAGCTGATTTCTGTGCACATTGTCCTACTCAACACGGACAGAACCATCCACCAAAATTCAAAATTTATAACCATTCTCTTCCGAAAATGAAGTATACAACAAAACTAAATATCGAAAATACAGACACAAAAAAGCACAAAAGGAAAACCAATGGCAAAAAAGATATTAACTATATAATATTACCAGCATTTTGAAGAACAGAGTGGAACTCAACCGCAGAGAGGTGCTTTCCAGCATTTGAAACATCTGGTGGTTTCAACAAAGGATAAGAGCTAAATGTAACCAATTCCTAGCAAAAAATTCAAAAATGACAGCAATATAAGCAGCATGATCACAGAAAACAATTTAAGTCAAAATCACAAAGAGTAGAACCTTGACAATGCGAATGGAGAGAGAAGTGAAGCCACACTCGCGACCAACTTTATCGCTCAAAGGATAATGAGAAGACGCGAGCTTGAAGTCAGTTCCGTCGAACAAACTAATGGATTTCACAGCCGCTATATGCTTCTTTAGCGACGACAATAAACCACCAACCTGAAGAACAAAAAAAGATGAAAGCTTTAAAAACAGAAAAGGAAGAGCATAATGTGACAAAAGAATGAGGCTTAGTGTAAGTTACTGTGACGTTGACGCCGTGGGGAGAGAGGCGGACACGGCCGAGAAGGGAGAGGGAGGTGCAATTGGAGTTGTAGAAGGAGAGGAGAGAATTAAGATCTGGAATTAGAGCGTACTTGTAGTACAGAAGTACACCGTACTGATTATCGTCTTGTTCATATTCTTGATCGGCCATTGTTAGGGTTTAGACTCGAGGTTTGGCTGTAGCTAAGAATGCGAAAGTAATAGAAACTACCATTAAGATTTTGGGTTAATTACACTTTTGGTCCTTGTATTATGAAATTAATAAATTTTAGTCCATGTTCTTTGTTAAAAATGGTTATATTGGGCTGATTATGATAATTTAAAAGGGATTATGTTCAGCTTTGGTCCAATTCTTGTACTAAAATAATCAAAAGATGTCCCATCTTGGATGGGTTGGGTGGCGTGAGGTCAGTATAATTCCCTTCGGATTCATCCTTAGATCCTTTAAATTTTATCAGTTCGATTCAGATAAGTTGCCCTTTTCCTTTCTAACTATTGTAATTGTTAAAAAAATTCAAAGGACTAAATAATTGAAGAACCAACAGTACTATCATTTAAAATTTTCAATTATATCCTAATTCGACAAATTTCTTATGTATAAACATGTGCATTCATGTCATCAATTATTGCTGTTTAGGAGAAGTCACATTCCCTACTAGTGCATCGACCTCTCTATGATGCACTTATTGTTTCAGACTCAATGCAATCTGCAAAATGAAAAATGTCTTGATGTATAGCAGCAATGCCATGGCCATTGCCATTTGCAAGTCCATATCAGAAGACCAGCAGCAACTCTAATTACTCCAGACGAATGAGTTCCATAGTAAAGAATCACGTCCTGCATTTATATGATTTTGGGCATTTTTGACCCAACCCAATCCAACACATGCAACTAGTTCACAACGAGCACATAAAAAGTCCATGATCTAAGAATGAATCCACAATAGTCATTTCTTTGGGACATTGCTAATTTCACATCACTGATTTCACATCAAGATAATAGCAAATACCACTTTTCCTATGAAATATAGGAGTAGAATCGAGTTGAAAACTGCAAACTGAAACCTTTGACATCTTTTGACAGATTCCACGAATGAATAAGAGGCCTACGTGCCAGACCAAAAAAAACCCTGACCCTTGTTGGCAGCAAGGAAAAATATAAACTTCAGTATCCCATAAGAGCATAACAACTAAAAAGCTATGAGATCAAAAACAAAAACAAAACAAAAAAATTGTGACCTCCTGCCACCCACAATTCAGCCAAACTTGAAGCCACCCTGTGGAGCAGTTGGCGGGTTGGCTCCAAAAGCAAAACCTTGCTGATTTCCATCCCCAACATCTTGACCATTCTGTTCCTCTTCTTCCTCAGCCCAGTATCTCTCCAAAATCTTCACAGCCTTCTCATAAATTTCATTATTGTCATGGGTCTGCAAATTCTCAATTTTATCTAGTCCCTCGCACTCATCAATCATTTGTGCATACAGATTAACTCCACCATTCATTCCCATTTCTTTGTCAGCCTCACCCACCTTAAGAATGTTCTCCAGCCCCTCAAGGCAAACAGTTACAATCCTAGGGTCTGGACAAATTAGAAGATCACAAAGAGGCTTAATGCAACCTTGGTTCACGAGAAATCTGCAACAGAAATAGATAGTACCAATGTAAGGATTTGGTCATCATGCAGTAAATCTTGCAATTTAGGGTTGCTGGCTTCAGCTAAGGACACACTTTAATTAAAATGCAACTCTTCATTGAGAGCAAACCACATCTTGCTTAGCAGCAAAAAGAGAAAAAAAAGAGGAAAAAAAGAAAAAAACACAAGCAAACAAACCAACCAACCAACCACAGATCTTAATGGCCATAGTGAAGTGACAATCTCATAACTCATTTACCACCAAATAGTTTCATCACAACCACAATATATCGTTTAGGTAGCTAACCACATGATTGAAGCATTGCGTCTTTTTGTGCACAATAAATTTATAACTAGGGATGCATGAAATCCAAGAATTCATAAATTGGAGAAGTATGAAAGAGGGAGTACACAATCACAGCATAGAATACGGATCAGACAGATAAAAATAACAAGAGTAGAAAAAAAAAATGTACTGAATCTGTTCATGTGATCCTCCAGAGGTTGCATTTGAGAGAGCCCATGCCGCCTCCTTCTTAATGTCAAACTCTGCATGTTGGAGAAGGTGTACAAGGGGAAGGATAATATTGGCATCAATAACAGCCTGTTAAACATAAATGTACAAAAATTAGTACATGTTCTGAGTAAAGGCATATTTAACAGAGTAGGAACCAAAGACTTTTCCAACTACAACTGGCATTTAAATTTTCCCAGACTCTCATTATTCCAATTGCCAATGAATTGTTTAATCAATTTAGAATTGTCAAAAGTGATTAAAGTTTTATAGATCTAAATAACTATTGACCATTAGCAATCTCTCCTTGATTTATCTCCTGGATGGCAAACAACCTAAAATATGCCATTCCAAAATATAAAAGAAAATAATGTCAAACTATTGTCTCAAAGTAAAAATTTAAAGTCTAAGCCTCTACTTTAAATAGCATATAGATATAGATGGGAGATTCCAGATCCTTAACATGAGAAGCTGTCTGTCAGTCTTCTAACCCAAAATTATAATTCCATATGAAACAAAAACTTTAGACATATAGCTAACAGATAGCTTATTTTCTACTCGACATTCAACAGAACTATGAGATATTCATCTAAAAACTTACAATTATAACTTACGGCCAATACCTGTGTTTAAGTTCTATTATCAAAATTTTCATACCTGGCATGAGAATTGTCTTTCAATATTCTAATCTAATGTACTAGAATGACTAAGCTCCATATGGATCAAAAACTTATGGCTAAGGGAATACCTGTATTTGAGTTCTATTTCCAGCTGTAATATTTGAGATTGTCCAACAAGCTTCTTTCTTGATACTTTTTTTGTGATTTTGCATGAGCAGTTGATGCAGGCATGGAAGAGCTTGATTATCAATCACAAACTGAAAATACACATCTAGAGGTTATTTAACTGTAGCAAAAAGAAAGAAAACAGAAACACGCAACCTGAAATAGACATACACATGCAGGTATGCCACAAAGATGTTTCAAGTAACCACGTAAATGGTGTTATTATAGTTAATAAAAAGTGTGTCACCCTGAGTGTAAGCTCAGAATTTCATAAATCCACAGTGAACTTAAAGAGACAAAAACGAGCATGGGAAGTACCTGAGTCTGAGCATCATCGCCTGTAACTATATTTCCCACTGTCCGAAGAGCAGGTATCAAAACTGTAGGTGATGGATGACTGGCATAATTAAACACAATTAAGTCAGCAAACCTAGTCGGACAGCTGCAAAAGCTAAATAATATATGCATAACATAGGCATAGGAAAAATTGACCATGTAATTGCTGAAATGGGATAATAACATGTAGATGAGTTACAGTTACAGTGCATGTGGAAAATAAATATGCGGAGTGAGGAAGGGAACTTACAGTAGAAGCTCCACTAGCCGTTGACAGACACCAGCCTCAATCACAGCTTGAATTTTATCATTTGGGCCATCTGAAAGATAAGACAGGGCCCAGCAAGCATCTGTTAGCACTTCTTCATCATTCAAGTGGATTAGTTGCCTGAGAATTGGCAATGCAGGCTTGACCTGACACAAGCCACAAGAAAGTATTATAACAACAATCAAATTATGACATGCCAATTTTAAAATTAGCACTTAAAACATCCTATCAAGCTACTGAAAATCTAAAATTGTCCCCCAATTTCTTACCTGTTCAAATGGCGTTGGTGGCTTGCCACGACAAAAATTGGATAATGTCCAGGTAGCATTGCGAAGCATGGATAGTTTTGAGTGTTCATTTAACTGAGCTAGCAAAGGCATCAGAGCCCCATTACTAAGAACGAGGTCCCTGCAACTTGGAGAGTCACCAGCAACATTACCCAAAGCCCACACCGCCTAATCAACAAGGTTAAAATTGAAACAAATATTAGCAGCCAAAACAAGAAATAGAAGTTCTCAACATAATAAATCTGAACAGGACTACTGATGGGATGGAAGGATGAAAAGATATCTTCCAAAGAGACATTACAAACTAAAAAATCAATGCTTCAGGAAGGACTGGAGAAACAAGTTCATTTAAACACAAGACTTCTTCTGCCATATCAAGTAATCAATATTACTGTTTTTCAAAATTGTTTTATGACACAACCTGCTCCCTAACATCATCACTTGCAGAACCAAGAAGCTGAACAAACATCGGAACTGCACCATGCTCAATGACAACACGTGTATGCTCTGATGTCCCAGATGCAACATTGGTCAAAGCCCATGCAGCCTCAAACTACATATGAAGACAAACTAATTTAATTCTCATAAATGATTACATTCATCAAGCAAATCATTTTACTTAAACAAAGTTCAAGCAGTTCATACTTGTAACTGTGGCAGATCATGCCTTCCAAGAAACTCCACAAACCGTGGGACAACACCTGCTTTAATTACTTCATCAATGGGAGGACTACGTTCTGCACAAGCACAATCATTCAGCAGAGAGAACAAAAAAATTAAAATCAAATAGGTGCAGTAAACCCTTTTGTGTAAAGAACATGGTATGGGTGCACAAAACAAATTGAGTACATACCAATAGATAATAACTTTCTAAACTGAGTGGTCGCTTCCAACTGAGAACTGGGATCATCAGACCATACTCCTTGAACCATCACAGGAATACTCTCTAACTGTGACAACCACAAAACATAACATGTTTTTAACAGAAGCCCAGCACAATGAAAATGTTCCAGCATCTTCTTCCAATACTAAAGGAAAAGTTCCATCTATTCCTACTGAATACTTTGATTATACAGTTAGTTTCAATTCAGGTGATGACAGTTTAATCAAATACAAAATCATCACTTTGCAAAAAATAAAAAATAAATAAAATGAAAACAACGTAGGTTTTATTTCATAGTATTCCGCTAATGGCCAATATTTACAAATTAAAATGTTGATCTTTCCTCATTAATTTTATAAGATGCTAGAAAACAAATTAAAAATCCAAGGCAATCCAATTAGTTTTAAATAAGATAAATCCAGTTCCGATTCAAGTTCTTCGCGTGAATATCTATTTTCCCCAGCCACATTTTCTCGGAAACCAAACAAAATCTATGCTTCGCCAGAATCAATTTTTTGAAAAAGGAAAAAAAAAAGAAAAAAGCAGAGATCCAGAGAATTAATTAAAAATTTTGATTTAAAATTAAATACCCGCTTTTCAATAGCGGCAGCATTTTGAGAAGCATCGAGCAAATTTTGAGACTGAAGTAACAGCCCCTCTCTTCGCTTCTTCAAAAGATTATCTTCTCGCTTATTTTTTCTGATCTCGACTAGATTGTCTTCTCTCCTTCTTCTCGCTTCGTCCGCATCCACACCCGTCTTGTAGGATTTCTTCCTGACCTCGGTTCTTGTGGTCGGCCTCAGTGACATTTTCTCTGCGTTCTGGTTTTTTTCCCTCCGGAAAAGCTAAATGCTGTGTATGCGTTTGAGGAAATGTCACAATGAAACAGGGTAGTTTTGCCACAATGCGTGAGATCTTTGGACTTGTAAGGACTTGATTCGCCTCTCTTTTTTCCTTTTTCTTGGACGCTAAGTTCTACTGATTCAGGCCCTTTTACAAGGTAAAGATTTTTTTTTTTAAAGACATTTCTTTTTTTTTTTTTCAAAATTCAAAGTAAATCATTATCTGTTAACAATAAAGTAGTAATATTATTGAAAATAATTAACCAAACCATTCGTTCAATCATTTACTTATTCACATGACTAATAGTAACTAAAACCATAATACAATTGATATCTTGGTCTAATAATGAAATAAAAATAAAGTCATTTTTATAATATTAACAAGCATTAAAATTCATTATGATAAAAAAAAAAAAAAGGAGCATTAAAATTCATTGAAATTGCATTGTTAGTCTTAGCAGTTAAAATATTGTGACACTCTTGATTTCATTCGGAATCGAATTCTGCTTTGACCAAAAAGATTTTGATTGACCAGTTTTTATGTACCTAATTATAAGTCTTTTATAAATAGTTCAAGTGATAAAAAAAAAAGTGAATATTCAGATGAGAAAAATAGGATTCGAACCCCGTCCTCCTTACTTTCCTCTTATGATTAGAAATTAACTATTTCAACTATCTAAAAAATATAGGGTAAATTATAAAAAAATTCATGACCTTTTAGCGATTTTTGCAATTTCGACATATTCTTTTTTTTTTTGGCAATGTCATTCACCAACTTTTAAATTTTTGCAATTCAGTACACCGATTAAAATCCGGTGAAATTTTGCTGACGTGGACACCGAAAAAATCTGAGTCAATCCACGTAAGCGCCACGTCAAAACGCATTGTTTTGACTATTTGCAAAAAAATACACGATCTTTGATATTTTTTGTAATTTAAACACGGCCTATTGACTTTGACAAATTGATACATAATTTTTTTATTTAATTTATATTTTTTAATTGATGCATGTAAAGCAAATATTTAAATAATGAAAGTTCAAAACTAATTTTTTTAATTAAATAAAATATAAATTTAATTACTTATTTTTATGTAATGAACATTTAATTGATACATTCAAATTGATGTAAAATTAATTAAATCAAATTATATTTAATTATTTAAATTGATTTACATATTAAGTAAATTTTATAATTACATTATACATAAAATAATTGATGATATATACGTTTTTGCTAAAATCAAATCTTAATTTTTCTTTTATTAATGAAATTATAGTAATTAATTAATTTTAATTTAGAATTAATATTTTTATTATTTAATTAATTTTATATTTTAATTTGATTAATTAATTCTTAATTTTTCAATTGATGCATGTAAAGCAAATATTTAAATAATGAAATTAATTAAAATTTATTAATCAAAAAATATAAAATTAAAATTAATTAATTACTATAAATTCATCAATAAAAGAAAAATTAAGATTTGAAAAATTAATTTTGAATTTTCATTACTTAAATATTTGCTTTACATGCATTAATTGAAAAATATGAATTAAATAAAAAATAAAAAAATATATGTATTAATTTGTCAAAATCAATAGGTCGTGTTTAAATTGTAAAAAATGTTAAAGGTTGTGTATTTTTTTACAAATAGTCAAAAAGGTGCGTTTTGACGTGACGCTTATGTGGATTGACTCAGATTTTTTCGGTGTCCACGTCAACAAAGTTTCACCAGATTTTTAACCGGTGTACTGAATTGCAAAAATTTAAAAGTTGGTGAATGACATTGCCAAAAAAAAAATGTCGAAATTGCAAAAATCGTTAAAGGTCATGAATTTTTTTGTAATTTACCCAAAAATATATAGCTAATTATAAATATATTATTTTAAAACTTTGTTTTTTTTTTTAAATAATCCATCACCAATTACAAGTACACATTTAATGGTAACCATTTGCAAAGTAAATTTTTGTTTGCAAAAGATAAAATCACTCTAACAATTTTTCATTACTTATAATAGAAGAAACTAAAAATAAATAAATGAACAAACTTTTAAAATGTTGAATGAAGCCTTGAGTTGGGCTTCTGATATGGATGATTTATTAGTATTTAGCAAATAAACGTGTCCTAGATTATAGCCCAATAGAATCAATCAATTAAAAACAGATTTAGCCCATTGTAATTTTCAGCCCACAATTAAGCAAAAGCCCATAGTTCATGTCAATATTATAATAGCATTTGATGGTGATTTTTAAACAAAATTTTTTAAAGAGAAATTTCAAAATGCTTGTCAACATGATTATTTTATCTATTGCAAAATTGAAAATTTCCGGCTTTGTAGCAATGACAAAAACAAAATAATCATTATTCCAATGTTATTTGCTTTTGCTTTTGACTTACTGCCATATATCTGAGCACCAAATTAACTGAACACAATTTTTGAGGTCTCAATCTGATTATTTATATGATCACTATAAGCAATAAAAATTTTGATAAATTTTAATAATTATTATATTTTTAATAATTATATACAATGCAAGTATTGTGTCATTGCCAAAGAGACAAATGACAATCTGTCAATCACTAGACTTCAATTTTAATCATTTACAAACAGAAATTGAATTTTTGTAATTTTGTTAACATATTCAAAAATTTCCCTCCAATGTACTTACCAAACTAAATTCAAATTATCCATATTTGACACCTTTTTTCCATTAAGTTTGTCCTTCTTGATTGAAATAATCCACTATTTTAGCCGACATGCCTTGTGCATGCAATTTCAATCTCAACCGTACAAAATTTAGAAACATTACCATCAAAGATCAAACAGATTAAACTCCAATCTCTTTCATCCATCTAGTTTGGGCCCCATTTAGACCTATCATCATCATCCCCCATTGATATACGGACATTTAACTGCAGCGCACCAATCTTAAATGAACACTTGTGCACCTCATCCTTGCTCTTCCAGTGATCGCCACTTGTATATAAACCCTGCTTCCAATTCTACAAAGTAATGTCCCCTCTGCGATAAAAACGGAGAGATTCAAATAGAAAGCGATAATGGCGGGGAGGTGGTCGACGTCAGCATTAAGATGGCTAGGAGTCGACTTCGGTAACTCTTCCTTCCGATCACCGTTCCGTCGGTGGCCGCAGTTCATGTCGAGCTTGTACTTATCTCCAAGGTGGCCGGAGTTTGATTTCTCAATCGTAGACGATGTAGTTTGGAGCTTAATTACAGCGTTGGAGTCGGTTGCTTTGATCTCCATGTTCTGCTTCTTCTTTCTCTTTTGTGGCTGCACCGTTTAACCTAAATTAGTTTGATTTTTTTGCATTAATTAAAGCTGTCGTAGCTCTAGAAATCTGATCGGTGTCGGAAATTTCGGTGGCGGAGATGACGAGGTTATTTGCCGGCGAGAAGATGAAGACTTGAGTGGGGACTAAAGAGAGGGATTCGTATTGACTAGCACGTGAGGCACATGATGTTTAGTTTTTTTTTTTTTTTGATTTTTAAATGTGTGGGACCAAAGATTATGAATATTATTAAAATTTTCACATTCATAATATGAAAAATATGAGAATTTTCCCCATTTTTTTTTTAATACTGTTTATTCAGCCATAGCTTTGATTTAAGACAGAGTTCTTAGAGGCGTGGCATATATGGGGCTCGGGTTTGAGTTGTTCCCGTCTTAATAGCATTGAGTTGTACTATGTTTAAAAATACTATTTATTTAATTTCATCTAAATTAATCATCTGTTTTGCAAATAAATACTTTATAACTTTTATTGAATTTGATCTCAATTAATCAAAATTTGTGACCATTAATGTAAACTAATTATCTAATCTCTTATTTGGTTTAATTTCATTAAAAAATTCATTTTATTTTCAAATTTTTAAATTTATTTGAATCAAACATATTTTATTAATAAAAATAAATTTGGTGTTAAGTAATTTTACAAAATTAAAAAATTAAAATTAGAAATGAACTTTATAAAATTTTTATTTGAAACAAACACATTCATTAAATTTACAAAATGAATTTATAAAATTTTGTAAAATTTATTTGAAATGCATTTAATTTAAAATAAATTTAATTTTTTTTTACAAATAAATTTTATTTAAAATTCATTTAAAAATAAAATAAAGTTTTAATAAAAAGATAAAAATTTTCCTACTATACAATTATGATTGAGAAGCTTTAGTAAAAATCAAACTACGGTAGTAGATCAAGGGAGCACACGGGGATCTAACAATCTAACACCACATGGCTTATGGAAAATAAGCATATTAAATATCAAAACAAAAGTTATGTGATATTTTTTTTTTACGTTCGTTTATAATTTTATTTATAAAAATTTATGATATAATATTAAAATAATAAAAGATATTAAATATTGCCTCCCGCCTAAGGATGGGATGGCTTAGTGCCTTCCCATCCACGAGGTGAGGGTTCAAATACTCCCTCCTCCCTCTCCAGTGTAAAAATATATATATATATTAAATTTTTAAAAAATTCCACACTTTTAGCTATTAATTGTTAACTTTCAATGTTAATTTTTAATATTTTCCAAAAAAAAAAAAAGATCTTTACATAAATACCTCAAAAACTAACGTTATGAACTAAAATATCCCAACTTTTTTTTTTATTACTCACGTGTCACAATTATTTACTCGAATGCACCCGCGTCTTTTTCTTCTTCGCGTGTCCTCATCATCTCAACAACTGCCGCACTGCCACCACATTGCCATCTCTCCTTTCTCTTCTCCTTCTTCTCCATCGAGCTCAGTGTCTATTTTTTTTTTGTTACAACGGAAGATTCAGTGTCTTCTTCTTTAAATGACCTCTTTGGCTTCCAAATCAACTCATGACTGCACCAAGAAATTAAAAAAAAAAAATTGGCAAAACCTTCCTTTCTTTATGTAACACTATGGATTTGCTTGTCGTTAACGTTGACATGGGTGGTCATGGAGACTCGATCTGAGTCGGAAAAGCAATAAAACCCAATTCACAAAAGCCATTAAAGACTCAAACTTTAGCAACAAAATTGCTCTGACATCAATCTGAAACGACCATGTTCAGAAGAACTAAAGTCAAGCACAACCCACCTTTCGATTGCCTTCCCTTCCACCACTCCTTTTCCAACAAGATTCCAGTGGCACTTCTCCTTGCCAATATCAACTTTAATCACTCTGCCACTAAGAGCACTTAGCTTCAACTGTGGTGGCCTAATCACACGACCAACCACTAATGTCATGTTCATGTCAACTTCCATTCCAAAATTCTGGACTATGTTCCCACTGACAAAAAGTTATTGAGATGGGGAAGCAACCGGTGAGGATGAAGGCTGTGATTTACTCACTTTCACCTTTCCAACAGAAAGTAATGAGCGGCCTTTGGAAGGATCTCCCTACTAAGATCCACCACAAGGTTTCCAAGAACTGCATCAGCGCCACTCTCCTTCTCACCCCTCTCATCGGCACCTACACATATTATTTTCTTTACCTCCTTTCCTTCTTCGATTTTACATTGTTGTTTCTATTTCACCTTGGATTTTGCATTTTTACGTGTTTTTTTTGTTTTAATTTGAAACTCTAATAACAATTGAAGCCCTAGATCTTCTTTGAGTTTAGGATTTGTGTTATATGTTAGCAATTAGTTTGATTTATGTTTATGTGGAATGGAACTTCTGTTAATTTCCAACTGTTTAAAAGCTACATTTGTTCAGTAAATTACAAATAACCCACAAATTACTCAAATTTCTTATTTGTTTTGTCTGCAATTAGCAGGGGATTTTTTTTAACAAGTTCCCAAATAATATTGTGCTTTATTTAGCTAACATTAGGAGAGGATAAGCAATTGGATGCAATCTTATAAGATAAGGAACTTAGGTGAGAAGTACATGTGTACTTGAGCATTATTTTATGGATATTGTTGAGGTTTTGACACCGGTCATTTATTCTCTGTCCTGCTATTGGCGACTAGAACAGATTATGATTTTGTTGTGGACTTCGTTTGATTATGTAGGCAAATGAAAAATTGGAGCAGTGAAAACTACCACTGCATAAATGTGAACTATTTAATTTCATGTCGTTTCATGTTTGTCATTGCTATCTATCCTCATTATATTTTTATTTTCTTTATAATTCACCAGGTGCTCTAACCATGGTTTTCTGTTCCCATGTCTTGTAATCCTTGTAGGTTTGTGCAACACTACCAGGAAAAGGAGAAGTTGGAGCACAGGTATTGAGGTCATGCATATGGTTGAAAAAGTGTTTACATTTTTGTGAAGGACTTCATATTTTTCTTGTTTTATTGACAATAAGTTAGATGTTTAGCTGTAAGATGCAGTTGATATTGGCTTTGTTGCCAACGTTAAATCTCTTTTTGTTGTTAAAATGTTGTCAGAATTACAAATATTCAGCAAATATGGTGTTAAAATCTCTAGCCCATAATTGAATGCTTCATAATCCAGCCAGCCAAATTATAAGAGTAGGAATATGCTTAATCTGATTTTCAAGGAATATTATTATGGCATTTTATATAATCTACCGTATTATGTAATTTACATTAGTCACAACTGCATGGATGGTATGAGAAAAAAGGGATTCTTAATGATTGAGTTCAAATGTTTAGTTTGGCCATTACAAAGGCAAATTGCTTGTTTTATCCCCATTGCTATGGTGAAGATGTAGGGTACAAGTTTGCTGCTGCATTGCATAGTTTTTGCATGCTTTCCCTAGCAAGATACTGTTAGCCATATTAATTAGTAGTTTGTGCATTTCTGATATCTCATATATATAATAATATTTTATAATTCTTATACCATTCGAACTATGAAATGCAAAAGAGATATTTCTTTAAGATTGAAAATTAAGAAAACATAGCATGTGTTACTCTGCCAGTTATCCTATCTCTTGCAAGAGACAAAAATGTATCAGAAACCGAAAAGACAAAAATGTATCAGAAACCGAAAAAAAGCCAAAATGATGCCAAATTAAAACAAAAAAGTATCAAAAACTAAAAAAAAAACCAAAACGATACAAAATTATAAACCCAACATAAAAATGGTAGTATCAATATAATAACTCAAGTTCAACTATGGAATATTTAGACATAAAATAAAGATTGCATTAATGCAACAAACATACAAAAAAAATTCTGCGATACAATTATATTGCCATTAATAAGGTTAAAAAGTATCAGAAACCAAAACGACACCAAATTATAAAAAGGTATCAGAAACCAAAACGATACCAAATTATAAACGCAATATAAAAACGGTAGCATCAATATAATAGCTCAAGTTCAACTATGGAATTTTTGGACATAAAATAAAGATTGCATTAATA
>CATIWK010412135.1:0-18415 GCA_949634005.1 Mallotus japonicus
GTTCAAAACATATATACAATAAGAGTACGTATATGCATGAAGAAAGAAACCTTATCGTTATGTCACATAGTAATTAATCTCATTGTTTTCTCCAAAATTATTACAGGTTATAGGTTGCTTCTTGAATTATGATAATTAAAATAAAATATAAAAAAAAAAAAACCTTACAAACTAATAATGCAATTTTATAAGCATGTGAATCATTATGAACCTCCTCGCCAATAATAATAATACACTTTTTCAAAACCCTCCTTGTTATGGTAGCAATATTATCAAGCAGCAGGCGTGGAACTCTTATATTTGATTCTCAAATGTCATTGTAATTTGGTGATAGTTATGTCTCTGCATGTGACTGTGGCTTGATATTGACAAAATACTTTTAATTTATTAATCTCTATTGGATTGACCAATGGCCTATTCTTCGAGTAAGAACTGAAAATAGAATCAAGAAAGTAGACAGCTTTTGAGTATCGATAAAAAAAATATATATATATATATATATATATCCAAAAGAGGCTAAATCTAAATTCTTATTTGCACTTGATGTGTTGCAAAAATAATAAACTAATTTATATTTACTTGTTGAAGTTTTTTTTTTTTTTTTTTGAGCGGAGAAGCAGAACGCAGGAGTAGAAGCCTTCATCCAAAGAGAAACACGCATAAAAATCAGTCTGAGTCAATAAAAAATTCAGCTGCATTTTTATAATAAAATTAATGACTAGTTCAATGATGAAAATAACAAATAAATGTCACTAAAGGAGTGATCTAGTGGTCACCTCTCTTCAAGTGCTATTGTCGAATTATTTTTGGTCATTAATTTGTGAGATTATTTTCACCTTATTTTAAAAGGGATTGCCCCTTTTTGCGTAATCAGCCCATTGATATTTAGATCACGCATGCTTTCCTAGATGACCTGGTATGCAATATTAAGTCTTTTTTTTTTTTTTTTGAAAACATAAGATTTATTCATGTGATTTTCACTTTTAAAGAAGGAATGTGATAAACATTGTTGTTTGCGACGTCACGGGTCCTGAAAAGAGATATATTATAGGAGAAACTGTCAATTAGAAGGGGGTACTTTTGGTGTTTGTCGCAGGCAGTAATGTCGTTACCCGCGACATATATCTTTATCCTTTAAAGAATTAGTTTGTGATTTTTTTTTTAACACTTAAATATTCTATGTTTCATAAATTTAATATTTTAATATCTTTATAAATAATATTATTAAAAATATATATTTTAATATTAAAATAATATGAATATTTAATAGTTAAATTATTTGTTGAGTAATATAGCATTTAATTAGTTCCAATAAGCTCAAACTAAATCAATTTCAAATAAATTTTTAATTTTATTATGAATAAAAAAATAATTTTGATGAAAAAGATCCTGTTGTCAAAACCTGTATAACCTGGAATTGAATTTTATTAGTATTATATTAACACAGATTACAGTTAGATTGCTTTGGCAGTATGTTTTGCTGATGAAGTTTAAAACACTAGCCAAATAGAACAGAACAATTAAAAAAAAAAACTGTCATGTATGCCTGTCTCATTATTATTAATGGCATAGGAGAAATAATATAATTTTAATCATTTACTGAACTTAATTGTTAACAATTACTATTAACGACCTAGGAGTAATAATTCATTTTTAATTATTTACTGAACTTAATTGTTAATAATTAAATTTGTAGGACTGAAATTATTATTATCCCATAAAAAACTAAATAAAAATTTATTTTCATATAATAATAGCTCTTTCTAGAACTAATTTTATTCTAATAGCACAAATTATTTATATATGTTATGATAAATACGTCAAAAAATTAAAACATGTTGAATTAATTTTTATCAAAACAATAATATTTCTTTATCAAAAGTTTTGGGTAATTCATTTGTTTAAAACAATTAAGAAAAAATTATAAGAAAAAATGAAATTCATATAATTTTTAAATAAAAATGAAAAAAACAATAAAAATTTTAAAAGATAAAAATTAGAAAAATTTTAAAAAGTCTACATGAGACACATAAAAAAGAATAAATTGATATTATTTATTATGCATGCATGTTGTGAAATTTTTCTTTAATATTATTTATGTTATAACTATATGTTGCAAAACGAAGTCATCAAGATTTCTATAAATATTCCTTAAAAGAAATCTATTCAAAGAGAAGATACAACCCTTAAACAATTCATGAGAATTTAGAATACATATAATTCATGGTTTAGTTGAAGGTACTTACCTGATTTTGCATCCATTTTTTTAGCAAACAAAACAAAAGAAAACCAGGAGAAGAAGATGAAGTTTTGCACTAAGAGCTTCCTTTCCTTTCTCACTCAGCTCTCTTGATGGATGTTGGCTACTACTCATCTTTCTTAACCAAGTAGCCTTCCTTTTATTTTTGCAGAAAACTTAATGTTTAAGTAGAGTGAAAAGGAGACTTAGCCCAACATTATGTAGTAAGTCCATTGGCCGCCACCATCATGAGCCCATGGACTTCTACGGCCCACACCATTGAGAGCAAGTCCACTTATTATTGAGTAAAGTCCAAAGCAATTTTATATAAACCAATTTATTTTGTTGTATAACCCACAATTAATAGAGCCCACAATAAAATTTACAACATTCTCCCACTTGGGCTATATTAATTGTAGATTTCACAACAAAATACAAACTTCAATGATATCCATTCTCTGTTTATATAAAGATGACTCTAGAGCACTGTTCTGTCTAATAGAATCTCTGATATAGAATCGCAGCGAAAACTACATCATAAAGTACTATAGAACCTTCCATGATCACACATATCAAAAATTCTATTCACATGAACACAAAGTGGAAGTGTGGCAAGACATGATAACACATTCACAAAATTTAATAGATATGTTACTTATCTTGTCAGTCAACAATTTCTTATCTTTATGCAGCACAAGCACGCATTAGAAATCATCTTTAGGTTTGTATGTCCTTATAAAAACTTTAATATCTGGAGATAAACTTTATGTGTTTCAATGACATACAAATTTGGCTACTAACATTTATGCCCCATAGCCACTTGCTTAAGATTAACACAAATCCTAAGTCTTTATTTAACAACACCTTTATCTTGATGCACTGAAATAGAAATTATTTCTTTATTATTTTATGTCATCAAGTATATAAAACATATACATATGTATATATACATACTTTATAACTAACTGTAGAGTTATTATACCTCCCACTAACCAAAGGTATCATGAAATTTAGCCAAACCCATAGATAATACATGTTTATGATACACATAGGGTCGGAGTCCCTTTGTTAGAGGATCGGCAACCATATCTTTGGTACTGATATGCTCTTTACAAGCTCTTTCACGGTCAAATATTTTATTTCCATATATTTAGACCCTGAGATATTTTTGTTATTTTTCGCGAATAACACGGCTGCCAAATTATCACAATACAGTAGTATGGGTCTAGTGACAGAATCAACAATTGACATTTCACTGATGAGATTTCGAAGCCAAGTAGCTTGAACAGCTGCTCCATAACACGCTACAAATTCAGAATGCATTATGGAAGAGGTTATCAATGTCTGTTTGATACTTTTCCAAGACACTGCTCCACCAGCAAACATAAAAATGTAGCCTGATGTAGATTTTCTATCATCTGAGCAACTAGCAAATTCGGAGTCTGTAAACCCTACTAGTTCAAGACTGTCAACTTTTCTGTATGTCAACATGTAGTCTTTTGTCCCCTGTAAATATCTCAAAACTCTTTTAGCAGTTACCCAATGGCCTCTACCAAGATTCGATAAATATCATCCCAAGACGCCAACTACATATGCAATATCCGGTCTAGTGCATACTTGAGCATACATTAGACTTCCAACAACATTTGCATATGGCACTGCTTGTATGGATTCTTTCTTAATATCATTTTTAGGACATTGTGCCAAGCTCAATTTTTCACCTTTAGCAATGGGCACATCATATGCTTTGCAGTCACTCATGTGATACTTTTTCAGCATTCGTTCTATATATGCTATTTGAGAAAGACCCAACAAGTTTTAAGATCTATCTCTATGGATTTCAATTCCGAGTATGAAAGATTCATTTCCAAGATCCTTCATTTCAAAATGACTTGACAATAATTGCTTTACTTCATACAATATGCCCAAATCATTAGTTGCAAGTAAAATGTCATCAACATATAGTATGAGAAAAATAAATTTACTCCCACTGATCTTGAGATATATGCATCTATCAACCTTATTTTCAACAAAACCCATAGAAGATATTATATTATCAAATTTTAGGTACCACTGTCGGGAGGCTTGCTTGAGGCCATAAATAGACTTTTTAAGTCTACATACTAGGTTTTTACCATTTTTACAAAACCCTTCTGGTTGAACCATATAGACTTCTTCATTCAGTTCTCCATTTAGGAATGTGATTTTTACATCCATTTGATGTAACTCCAAATCAAAATGAGCTACTAGTGCCATAATCACTCTAAAAGTATCTTTGGAAGATGCGGGAGAAAAAGTTTCATTATAATCAATTCCTCCCCTTTGAGTGTATCCTTTTGCAACTAATCTAGCCTTAAACCGCTCTATATTTCCTTTGAAGTCCTTTTTGGTTTTTTAAATCCATTTATATCTAATGGGTCTACAACTTTCATGAAATTCAACAAGCTCCCACACTTTATTATAATCCATAGAACGCATTTCATCTATCATTACATCTTTCCACATATCAGATTGAGGCTTAACAATAGCTTCCTCATAAGTTTCTGGATCTTGAACATGACCAATGTCATAGTCAGCTTCTCCTAAATAAACCACATAGTCAGAGGGTATAGTAGACCTCCTTGTCCTAGTAGATCTCCTAAGAGGAACTTCAGTAACAATTTCTTGAGGTGAGGGTGGAGCTGGAGCACCTTGCGCTTGTTCCTCTATCATAGGAGCTGTATGAGCCACTATAGGTACATGTCCTAATGTCTCTTGCTGTATAGATATAGGAACATATACAATTTTGGTCTGCTACTCCTCACTAGTAGCTTTAGGATAATGCACATTTTCACATACATCCATTTCCAGAAACTTAGCAGTTTGAGATTCCACAATTCTAGAACCTCCTTCATTACAGTAAAATCTGTAACCTTTAGAATGATATGGATACCCAACAAAATAGCAATGAGTAGATCTTGATTGCATTTTTCTTTCGGTTGGATTATATAAGCGTACTTCCGAAGGGCATTCCCAGACTCAAAAATGATTTAGGCTAGGTTTCCTTCAAGTCCATAACTCAAATGGTGTTTTTACAACAGACTTACTAGGAATTCTATTAAGAATGTACAGTGCAGTCTTAATAGCTTCACCCCAGAGATAGTCTGGTAGATTAGTTATGGACATCATACTTCTCATCATCTCCATAAGGGTGCGATTCCGCCTTTCGGCCACACTATTCTGTTCAGGGCTACCTGGCATAGTCAACTAAGCAACTATTCCATATTCTTCCAAGTATTTGGCAAATGGACCTTTAGCTTGTCCACTTACACTATGTCTGCCATAATACTCACCACCTCTATCAGATCTCACATTCTTGATTACTCTTCCTAACTGTTTCTTAACTTCTGTCTTAAAGATCTTGAACTTGTCAAGAGCTTCAGACTTTTCTTTAATTAAGAACAGATATCCATATCGAGAAAAGTCATCAATGAATGTTATAAAATATTTATTGTTACATATTGTGGGTGAATAGGGTCCACTTATATCTGTATGGATAACTTCCAACAGATTTGAGCTACGCATAGATCCCTTTTTCTTTATCTTAGTTAGTTTTCCTCTACAACAGTTAACACATGTTTCTAGATCAGTGAAGTCAGAGTAGGCAGAATATTATCTTTTATTAATCTTTCTACTCTTTCTCTAGAAATATGGCTAAGTCTTTTATGCCACAACATGGAAGACTTTTCTTTTGTAAGAGGTCTTTTAACAACTTTATGTTCAACATTATATGAGGAACATACTTCATTTGAAGATAAGCATAATCTATACAAACCATAAGACAAAATACCATTACCAATAACTTTATTGTCATAAAGCACCAGCACACTAGAAGGCTTAACCCAAAATTCAAAACCATATTTACCAACTTTAGATGCTGATACTATATTCCTTCTAGCTAAAGGTACATAACACACATCTTTTAAGTCCAGTTTAAAACCAGTATCTAGACTCAAACACACATCTCCTACAAAAGGTACATCCACCTCTTTATTATCGATGCCTGTGAGCTTTGACTCATCTTCATTTGGCCTTCGCCTGATTATGAACCCTTGCAATGTGGTAGCAACATGTTTATTTGCACCAATATCCACCCACCAAGAACCGGATGTGGTATGAATAAAATTGGATTCATTTATCATGAGAGCCAATGAGTTACCTGTATGCTCACGTTTCTCTAACCAAGCTTTATATTTGATGCATTCGTATTTTTTATGACCCTTTTTCTTACAGAAAAAACACTTGAGTTCCTTCTTAAAAGGAAATTTAGTAGCACCCATAACATTAGACCGAATAGATTGTTTAGGATGGCCCTGAACAGCAGTAGAAGCAGAGGTCGAAGCAACAAATTTAGATTTCTTACCTTTGTACCTTTTAATAGGTTTGGTCACGAGGAGTGAAGTGTTCAAATTCTCCTCCTTCAACTTGTCCTCCTCAACAACACATATGGCAATGAAATCATTTACATTCCATGCTTCTTCCTTCGAATTGTAAGTAGTCACAATAGTGCCAAACTCAAGTGGCAGAGTATTCAATGCTTGATGTATAATACAAGCATCAGGAATCAGAATGTCCAAAGCTTTCAACTTGTTTTGAATATGGACCGTTGTGAGAATGTACTCTCTAACACCTCCAGTGCCAGTATACTTCATAGAGTACAATCGTTTCAGAAGTGAACCAATTTTAGCATTAATTGATACCTTAAACCTTTAGGACACAGCATCAAGAAATTCTTTTGCTATAGTGGTTGCAGGCAGACCACTAAACAGATGCTCAGGTATTGACCTTTTGATAGTCAAATAGCACATGCGATTCAACTTGTACCATGTTCTATAAAGCTCCTTTTCCACATCAGTACTTTCAGCAGTGAGATCAGCAGGCTTAGGAGTGACCATTGCTAAATCAATGTTAGCTAATTCCATGGCCAACTCCACATCTCTCTTCCATGACTTATAATTAGAGCCGGTCAATGTTTCTATAGTAACCGTGTTGTTATTAACCGAAAAGGTGACTAAGAAAAATTAAAGATGCAATTTTATTAGCATAATAATAGGATAATTACAATACTCCTAGCCATAAAGAAGTACTAATAACCAAGAATCTTTATACATCATCATGTATATGCCTTTGGGCATAATATACAACATGCAGTTAAAAAATTCTTCATATAAGATCGATTCAATAATGTTTGCAATTTCAGCAATTTAACACCTTTGGGCAGATAAATTACTTAGATTGAACCATTATCAACCAAATGTCTTATATATATCATTTCCAAATTTTCGTACATAATAATCACCTTTGGGCAAAATTATAGTGTACTAAATTTAGAAACATCTTTAAACATGTGAGACCTACATTTCTTATAAAATGAAGAGAAAATGATCACTTTGGTAATTGCAATTTCTCAAAATTTTATTAGAAAATCTCACATCAAGATACATTTCACAATATCCTATATTATTATTTTTATGCAATTTTATACTTTAAGACATGGGGCAAATATGTCTATAAAATTGCTTTCTCACTTGTTATGCTAAAAATGTAAGCATAAGATAAATTTCACAATTTATATTTATCTTATAATATTAATTATTTAAATTGCTTCTCTAATTAATTCAGAGAATAAATATATTCTCTATATATAATAATCATATGCTTAATGCATATAATTCCTTGATGAGATAATTAATTTATCTCTAATTTATCTCAAAATATAATATATGTCTTTAGTATTATATTTAGAGTGAAAATATAAAATGGGCATTTAAGTATATGGGTATTAAAGTAAGAATTGGCCCAATCAACTTAAATATAAAACATTTGCTGGGTCCAATAATATTATTCCAAGAACAAACATACATGGCCCTAAGTATAAAATGAAACACACATAGTAGGCCCAAGTCAAATGTTTTATGGCCCAAATCAATTGAATTGAGTTGCATACAGCAGCCTAAGGCTGCTGCATTCAGTGAAAATATCTTTAATTTTTTTATTTCACGCAAGTGCAAGTTCACGCCGGTTAGCAACAGAAGAGAACGACTAACATCAAAAAAGTCTATCTTCACCGGAAAAGACTCAAACTTCATTCGAAAAACAAAAAACTCTACCGGATTTGAGCATTTTCTAGCAAAAAAACACAAAATCCTCAAGGTTCTTCAATTAAAAAACAACCTCAAACATGATTTTGATTCACAAAATTCACAAACCCATTCAACTAAACAAAGCAAAATGATTCTAAACCCATGAAAATTTAGCTATTATACTACATGTTAAAACTATAAGTTGCAAATCGAATTCATCAAGATTTCTATAAATATTTCTTAAAAGAAATCTATTCCAATTTATGATGCAACCTATAAACAATTCATGATAATTTAGAATACATATAACTCAAAGTTTAGTTGAAGATACATACCTGTTTTTGTATCCATTAATTATCACGAACAAAATATAGAGGATTTGAGGTGAAGAAGATGAAGGTTGCACCAAGTCCTTCCTTTTCTCCTCACTCTGCTCTTGGATGGATGTCGACTATTTTTCCTTTATTTTCTAATGTTAGAAAACGTAAATATGAAGGAGGAGAGAAAAAGAGACTTAGCCCAACTCTATGTAGTAAGTCCAGGGGCTACCACTATCATGAGCCCATGGACTTCTACAACTCACACTAATAAGAGCCAACCTACTTCGAAATTAATTAGAGCCTAACCCAATCTTTTTAGGCCTGTCCATAATTTTATATAAACTATCTTATTTTGTTATATAATCTCTAATTAATAGAGCCCATAATTAAATTCTTCAACACTTATTGTTTCATAAATGATATGTTATATTTTTAAACTTCTAATTGCTAATTCAAAAAATCTAGCTAATTGTTGTTTAAAAGATTTAATATAGTTTGGATTTGATGAAATGGACTTGCAAATAATAGTATTAATAATCAAATAGCCATCAAGAAAAGAAGTCAATAATGTTCCCAATAATTGTTAGTAGATAGCCCATATTGTGATAAAATAAATTTCTTTTTTTTTTTTCTATTTTACAAATTATATTACCATTTTATTAATTAAATCATTACATTATTTCTTAATTATTTAACAACAACTGTCAACTAGAGAGAGTTGTCTTACTTTTTCAAATGAATTGTTGTTGTTCTGTTCTTTTGAATTTCTAATTTATGAATATCATTATAAGACTTTTTCTTATTTTACTTTGCTATATATATATATATCCACACACGTCACTTTAGACATAACATGTCGAGCCTTCCAGGGTCACCACTCCCCCTACTATTACTAAATTTTAGATCCATTATCAATTAAATTCTATCTTTCATCATTTCAATTTATTTCTTTAAATGTAAAGATCATATAAATTATATTCAGTTTCATTTTAAGAACGTTTTCATTTTAAGAACATAATCGATTTTCAAAACTTATTTTTAGATTCCTAAAAATTAGTAATATTTATTAATTTTTTTATAAAACATGAAGTATAAAATATTTTCACATATTAATTTTATCACTCTCGAAAATGAACTCAATAATTAATTTTTAAAATTTTATATAAAATTTTAACCTTTGAAATATGAATTAATGAAAGTAATAAAAAAAAGTAACAAATCGTGTGTGTATATGTATATTAAAAATAAAAATATGTAAAATTCAATTGTTATATCATGGACCCCTGTCTATATTGCAATATGGACCAAACAATTGTTATATCATGGACCCCTGTTCATATTGCATTATGGACCATGGGTCCATCACCGTGTAAATAATAAAAGTGCGCTTTTCTTTTTTAAGTGCAGTTCTCTTTTTACTGTCATCTTCTTCTTCTTCTTCTTTTTCCAACTCTAAGTTTTATTGATTGAACAGTCATTGAACTTCACTTTTTTTTTCCAGCTCTAATTTTCCAACTCTAAGTCTTCTTCTTCTTTTTTTATACGCATCATCAAACTTTTTTTTTTTCACATTAAACATCCTCTTTTTTATCTATGTTAAACTTTGTTTTAATTAATTAATTTCTCTTTATACTTGTAGTAATTAATATGTTAATTGATCAAAACAATGAAGTTCATTAATATTCACTTGTATGTTAATGAGAATCAATGAATTTGTAGGTTAAAATCAATGAGTCTACTACAAGTTCATTAACTTTTGCCTACATATTCAAATGAATATGTAGATGAAGATCAATGAATTGGCAGCAGGTTCACTAACCTTTACCTGCAAGTTCACAGACCTTCACTTGTAGGTTCACAGACCTTCACTGCAAGTTCACATTCAATTTAATTTTTATTTAATAACACATGAACTTCTAATCAATAACACATGAATCTTTCCATTATAACTAATGAATTTATATGCATAAACTAAACAAATACAAAAAAATAATTTGTAGTCAAAATTCAATCTAAAAAATACAAAAAGAAGAAGAAGAAAAAGAATGAGTAGTTGTTGAATTTCAGAAGAACAGATATATAACTTTCACAAATCCTCCATCTTTGATTTCAGGTTTTAAAGCACTTGAGAGAAATTTTTTCTTACAAAGAAAAAGAAGCTAATGATCCAAATAAATAAAGTACAGAAAATAGGTGAGAGATCGTGACTAGAGAAGAAGAAAACGAAAAGGAGGAGAGAAAAGTGCAGAAAAGCATAAGAGAAGAAGAAGAATAAGAAGAAGAAGAAGAAGAAGAAGAGTGCGCAAAAAAAAAAGAGCAGGTGAAGCGTTAAAAAAAAAAGAAGAAGCCTTATGTAAAAAGACTCACACGTGTATTAGACTCCTAGTTCATATTGCAATGTAGACAAGGGTGCAGGATATAATTTGCGTGGACCAAGGGTTTATAACATGTGTGAATAAAAATAATACTTCTTCTCTCCTCGATCTACTTCTAGACTGGGTGGATGATTATAACCTACAGAAATATTCTTCAAACTTGGTTGTCTCATGCTGTAATCTTCTTCATATAGTATGCTTTTTTCATTAATTTTCTGTGAGTAAACAAAGAAACATGACCAATTGCATCCACATGTTTTGGTCTATTGTTCCATTTCTTTAACTAGATTGTATTCTTCGTTGTTGTTGCTAGTATTTCTACCTTGACCTTCAAATGCACCCTCCTCCCCTCTATTAAAGCTTGAAATCTCACAGATGAAGTGGATTGGAGTTGCACTGCATTCTTGTTTACAGCTCCTTTACAATAGTAGTGCTTGCACATTTTTTTTCATCAAAACCATCTTCAGCGTCTGGGCATTTGAACAAACTCTCACGCCTTTCAATATAATAAGGAAGCTCATCAATGGGGCAAACCTGTACCTACATGTGCTAAGGCAAGCTTGGGCACTTGAGTATTTCGTTGAGAAATAGTTTACGGTGATGTTCAAGCTAGTCATGCATAAAGGATCGATAATTCAGTATGCGGATCAACAATTTTAATATTAAATAATGCATATTCATTTCTTAACTAGTATAGATTTATTAGATAAAACATGTAAGTTCATTATTTAAATAATGCAGGTTGATTATGAATAAACTGTAGGTTTATTAGTATTTACGTATATGTTTATTAGTATTTGCCTACAAGTTCATTAGTATTTGCCTACAAATTAATCAATTCAATAATGAAATATATTACATAACAATATTATTAATTAATATTATTAATTTTATATATCAATATTAAATAAAATTATTATTAAATATAAATATAAATATATTTGAAGAATATGAACAAAGCATCAAGAAAAAGGGCTTTAAGACGACTTCTTCTCCTGAGTTCTTTAAAAAGCTAGACAAAGATGGAAATGGAACATTGGATTTTGATGAATTCATCACTGTTCACTACTTATGGTCAAGCGAAAGAGTCTGCTTTTGTGATGAGTGTAAAGTGTTTTTAGCTGGAGTTTACTTCAATGCTTCAACGGTTCTGGTAATACTTATGATCTTTGTTATTCTTGTTATCACGGTAAGAACATCAATCATCATAAAGATGATGTGTTTCTTGATAACTATAAGTTGCTTTAAGCCAAGAGACAGGTTTCAGCTAGTCAGGTAAGGAACATTAACATAAGAAGGCCGAATTTTCTTTTCTTTTTATTTTCATTTTACCTAATTGCATTATTTAATATTTAATATTAATATTAAATAGAAATATAAATAAAAATTAATATTAAATAATGCAAGTTCATTACATAACTAGTATAGGTTTATTAGATAAAATATATAGGCTTATTACTTAAAATAACGTATATTCATTAAAAATAAACTGTAAGTTCATTAGTATTTGCTATTTGTAAGTTCATCACTACTTGTGCACAAATTCATTAACAATGAACTATAGGTTTATTAATATTTATGCACATGTTCATTAACAATAAACTCTAGACTCATTATAATTTATCTACATGTTCATTAACAATGAATCTAAGGTAATCAAAATTAATTATTACTTATTTATTCAGTAAAGTGTTTTTAAAATTACTTTGTATGTTAAAAATATTATAATTATTTATTTTAAAAATTATTTTGATATATTTTACTAAAATATTATTATAATTATCTAATTTTAAACAATACATGCTAATATTTTATTTATTTGACAAATTTATAGTTAATTAAGTTTCAATTATAAATAAATAAAAAATAAATTTATTAAGGAATTGGGTAACTTTTATTAATGAAAATTCAATTTTGAAAAGGAAAAAATCAATTTTGATTTCTAGAAAGAATTTAAAAAATCAAAGGCCAAATATTTTTGGTGAAACATACCTGGCTAATTTTGGTACCTAAAGAATCAGAAATATATGTGGCCAGGATTCACCTAAAAAGCAAAGCTGGGTTGAGGCAGACGCACTCCACAAAAAGTGGCACACATGTGATGGACCCCTGATCCATATTACAATATAGACAGGGGTCCATAATATAATTTACCTGTAAAATACATATTTTGACTATTACCATAAATCAAAATAAAAAGTTTATTACTATCAGAGAAGTTTTAAATAATAAAATCAAAAGTTAAAAAGTGAATTTTAAAATATTTAGAATATAAAAGTTTTAAGTAAAAGAAGTTGCAAATTCATTACAAATGTAAAAAAAAAAAAATCAAATTTATTTCGGGGTAGTAGGATTAGGAATTGCAAATATTTTTACATTTATTTTTTCTTCCAAAATACGACAAAAATTTAAATGCATGTCAAATTGATTTTATAGAAGATTTGAAAAATAATTTCAAATATAGTTGGATCCTTTAAAACTAGACTGGATAAAATCAGCCAAAGAAGCAAATTGAAATTCAAAGTATAACAAATTATTTTCCGAACATTTTATATTAATTATGTTATACCAATATTAAATAACAATGATCACAAGATTAACTTTTTATTTTATGAATCACATTGTAAAATTTCTCTCTCTCTTTCTCTCTCCTTATATACATATATATACACACACATAGTTAAAGATAAATATATAAAAGATATTTTTTGAAAAACTATATTATAAATATATAGTATTTTTGACAGTAAAATATTGATTGCATTTTAAGAAATCACTTCTTTTTTTTTTTTGTACTGATGTAATATGAAACTAAATAAAAAAAATAAAGGGCATAATATATTTGAAAAGGTATTTTTTGTCCAAATAAAAAATTAGCTATATCAAACACCATATAATAATAAAATCTAAAATTTATTTAAAATAAATTCTATAAAAATTTTAACCACACATATTTAACTAATGAAATTTCATTTATAAATGAATTCTATTTGATAATGAATGGAAATCTAATAAAAATTTAAAATTTATTTAGAAATAAAATAAAATGAATTTCTGAATGAAAGTTAACCAAACATAACCTTGATGAATTAGTTTTCTATAAAAATATTAGGAAGTCTAGGAAAAAATTTCTATATTTTCGTAGTAGGAATTGATTTAAAATTTTCATAGTTTGGGATTCCTAATCTTAGTAGCATATATAAATCCAAGCTAGCTCGTTAAATTAGAATGTTGTGAATTCATAATTCAACAAATAACAATACATTTCTTTAAGCTTGTGTTTGCAGTAAAAAAATTATGAGGAATATCAAATTTCTATCCAACACCTGCATACTGCAATAATGGCACTAAAGCGCCTAGTGGTGGCCAAGGAAGTGCGGTTCGCACCCCACCCCACTGATAAGGATAACCTTCATCAGTTAGTTAGGGCCAACCAACAACCTGATATACTACATCTGTCGTATCACTATTCTAATTATCAACTCTGCATGTATATAAACTGATGTTACGTTAATGGAATATACAAGAGCTGTTTTATGGTATCATAGCTTCTTGATGGCCACCGAAAGCTCAACCAGTCGCGCAATTATTCCTTCAAGCTCCACCTCTGCAACACCTACCTTACAAGTATCTTCTTTGCCAAATGCCTCAACTCATTTGCCAGCCAAATTAAACTCCACAAACTACCTATTATGGCAAGCACAAATCATGCCTTTATTCCAAAGTTACGATCTTTCAAAACATGTTGATGGTAGCTCACAAGCTCCTCCACCAACAGCAGAAAATAATCAAACAAATCCCTAATTTGAGGCATGGTTTCGGCAAGATCAACTTGTCTTGAGCTGGATCATAGGATCCATCACTGGCAGCTTCATTCCATAGGTTGTTGGTTGGCCTAACGAACTGACGAAGGTTATCCTTATCACCCACCCCTTTCCCAATCTACCCACTGGAATTCTCAAGGAATAATAATAATAAAGAAAGTACAAGGGGGTAATTTTGCGGAATTAGAGGAGCCATTCCCCTCTGGCAACTGATAAGGGTCATTACTCCGACGTTAGTCTAAGACCATTCCCCAAAAGAACGGAAACAAACAAAATAGACCTTGAATACATAGGGCTAAAAGAAGTTCTTGAAAGAAAAATTTTATTAGTACAAAATGTTAGCCAATTATAAGTGTGTGAAAGAAAACTAAACCAGCACCATGTGATCTAAATTCTAATGTGCATTCCATAGCAATCTGAGATTGATTTGCCATGGAATATCTCTGGAATCTTTAGAGAGTAAGAAAATGAGATCACAAGCAGACGTTAAATTTAAATCTCATTTTGCAAAAGATGATAAAAGAAGAAACTAGAATGATAATAGTAACACACATATTGAAAATATATAATTTGGAGAAAGTTGTTTCATTCAAAGCTCACTGGTGTCTGCTCTCATCTTTGCTCCAACATCACCGGTGGCCTTTGACAGCCTCTCCTTGGCAGCTCCATATGCATCTTTTGCATGATCAGTCATCATCTCTTTGGCCGTCATATACGCCTCACCAACCTTATTTAGTGCTTCATCGAAAGCATGCATCTCATCATCCCCTTTTTCATACCCCATTGCTCCTGTCTCTTTGTCCATGCTCATTTTCTTTTTAGCTTCATCATCGAAATGAGTTGCTCTCTCTTTTCCAAGCTCCATTGCTTCTTCCGTGCTCGCTTTGGCATTGTTTACCTTGTCTGAAGCGATATCTTTGGCCAAATTTACTCTTTCCTTGGCTTCATAAATGGCATTACTAGCTCTGCTTCTTGCATATTTCATTCCTTCTTCCATAGTGCCTTTAGCATCACTAGCCCAATCTGAAGCTATATCATAAGCATCACCTGCTGCTCTAGAATTAGCCCAATCTTTTCCACCCATTATTTCACTGGCTTCATCAGTTGTATCTGTCGCCATTCTTATAAGTTGATCTGCCTTATTCGAAGCAAAATCCTTAATATTATCTCCTTTTTCATAAACCCTGTTGGCTTTTTCACCAGCCTTCTCAGAAACATACCGTGAAGACTCTGGAAGAATTAAAGTGAAATAATAATAATAAAGGTGAAATAAAATTATTGTTTTAAAGAGAACTTTGGGTTGGTACAACAGAATTAAGGAGCTTCAATTACCTAATGCAGCGGAATTCATTGAATCTATAGTTTTTGAGGCAGCATCCCCTGCTCTATCCATTAGCTCTTGATCTGATTTTCTTGTATATTCATTCAACCCAAGCCCCCTGCTAGCATCATTGTTACATCTAGAAACAACATATGGGTATGCATGCTTCTACAAATTGGAAGATTTTGCGCTTTTGATCAAGTGGCTCAAGCACAAAACATGATGCAACTTAGTACAAGTGCAGCAGACAGTAAAATGAAGTGTAGTCTAATGAAATTTGATTTATATATTTTAACGTATTTCAAATCTACTCTACAAAGTATGAATTTACTTAGTCTGCCTTATCGTATATGTATTTAAAATTCCAGTCTTCCTAGAACTGCTCTTATCTCTACATATATAAACATTATAAAGTTAAAAACATGCGTAATTCCCTTTTTTGAAGGAAATGGCAATGATTCCGGTTTTCATTTTAGTGAAATTTGCTTCTCCAAAAAAAAAAATTTGTGCTAATTCTATAATTGCTATACATGTTATAAATCAATGTTTAACAACAGTTCATTTCTTTTCTCCCTTTTCTAAAAGGAGATGAACGATAGTTGCACAAATTAAACACATTAATATAAAATTTGCCCGGGTTATAGGTGGCCTACGCTGAGAACTTTCCATAAGCCCAACCAGTCCAGGAGTCAGCGGTCTCCTTCGCGTCCTGCATGGCTTCTGCTGCGCTTTGCTTCATATCTTCAGCCTTCACCTTCGCATTTCCTGCCATAAAATTCACACTCTCTTTTGCATTACCTAATGTATGATCAGTATTTTTAGTATTAACCCAACACCAGCACACATCCACATAAACTGCCGCCCATAACACGACAGCCGCCGTGGTCATGATCATCACCATCCTCCTCATATTCTCGACCCAAAGCAAGTGATCACTTTGTCTTAGATTTCTTTTTGTAGGAATGAAGAGTTTAGAGTGATCGCATTGTATGGGAAGAATATGATAGAATTAGAAAGTGTCAAGATGCAAAATAATAGTGCTGAAACGTGGCAACAGTGGGAGGAACGTGGCGATAGTAGTGGATGATTCTTGCTAGTTTAGCCACGTGTGAACAGCAGAAGGCTACTATTAGCCCCATTTTATGCTATGACTCAAGGTGACATCGTCTGTTTGGGATGTAGACCCTTCCATAGTAATTGAAAGATATGGATGCCTTATTTTCCGTTGTAAAAAAAAAAAAAAAAAAATGGGAGATTCTTGCCTATGCTAGATGTATTACACCCTATGGTTAGATATAAGACACATAAGGTAAGTGTAAAATAGTTGTCCAATGAAAACAAAACACTTAATTGTATCATTCAAATCTAACCATTAGGTGTAATACACCCAACCTAGACAAGAATATCCCAAAAAAAATTGTCTTTTTTTTACGTTATTCTTTTTTTTTTTCTTCTTCCCTTCTTTTCTTTTTCTAAACTAATTATTTTTTCATTCTATTTCCCTTCTTTTTTTATTTTTTATTTATTTTTTATTTCTCTCTTTATTTTTTACCTTATTATTATTACTATTATTATTCCATAACTATTTTATTTTGATAATATTATTCATTCCCTTATTTTTTATTTAACTTTTTCTTTCTCTCTTTATTTTATTTTATTTTTATTTATTTATTTATTTTTTATTATTTTTCTAATTGTTTGTGGTTCTTTTTTCTCTTCTATTTACTTTTCTTAATATTTTCATTTGTACAACATTTTTTTTGTTGCTTTTGTGGTTGTTTTGGCTTTTTTTTTTTTTTTATTGCTTCAGCTTTATGTTTTATGAGATTATTTTGTATTGGTCGTTTTCTAGTTGTTTTCTGGTTTTTGTTTTTCAAAACAACCATAAAAGGAACCATGAAAACGACCAGAAAAACAACTAGAGAACTATTAGAAAACAAACTCATAAAATTACAAAAGAACCAACAAAAAAAATAAAAACAAACACCAAAACAACTAGAAAAATAACCGCCAAAACAATCAAAAAACAACTATGAAAACAATTAGAAAAACCACAGTAAAACAAGCTCATTAAACTAAAAAAGAACTAACAAAAATAAAAAATAAAACAACCAGAAAAAGAAAGCACACACTAATATCAATCCAAACAAATCAAACTACAGCCATTATAACACTCAAATTTCAATGCCAAAAATAATTATAAAATATTATAAA
>CATIWK010412522.1:0-16675 GCA_949634005.1 Mallotus japonicus
AGCTCAAGAATACCCAAGAGAATTTCCCATAAAATTCTCTACTAGTATAGCTAATAGCTTTCAATGGTACACCAAATACTACATGGTGATTGACACACACCAAATACTTGTGGTGATTGACACACTTAACAAAGGGGGGGAAGAGTCCCTTTTATAACCAACTCCTTCCCTCCTTCCTTTACTTCTTTTCAATGTGGGATAACACTCATCTTCTAATTTTTATCATTTTTCAACATAAGCTAGACTTCATTGGCTGAATTCATCCAATTTGATTCAACCAAAAATCAAAAACTACATGCAAAAAAAAAATAATAATAATAAACAAGTAAAACATATTCATTATAGTTGGTGAATCACAACAATAATAAAGACAGGTAATTAAGACTAAAGAATTGTCGAAAATAAATAACCATAATTTTTCTTAATTTTTTAATTTAAATTATATTAATGTTTAGTAATTAGAATTAAAATAAGCAAAAATCACTATTTCGAGAAATTGAAAAAATTACATATTCCTCTATTTATTTCTACTTTTTTTTTATATGAAATATATTTCTATAATAAGATCATCATGTATTTTATACCACATATATGACCTCTTGGCCTTGGGTCTCTCCAAACTTTGAATTTTTTTTTTTTTAAAAAAAATGGAACTATGACATAGGTCTTGCGCATATAATTACAATTACCATTTATAGTTAGCATATAGGTGGAATATACAACTTCACCCTGAACTTTGCTCAATTATTTTAACTCACCATTCGACTTTCATTTTATTCAATTTCACCTCTTAACTTCTATTTTTCGCCTATTTAGCCTACATAACTTCTATTTTTCACTAATTTTACCTTTTAACTTCTATTTTTCACCTATTCAACCTCAGTGCAAGTTAAATACATAGATTTGTCTGGTATGCAAAAAGGGTTAAATAAATAAAAAATAAAAGTTAAAAGGTGAAATTGAACAAAATAAAAATCGAGATGTGACATAAAATAATTGAGTAAAGTTTAAGATGAAATTATATATTTGGCCTTAGCATATATATATATATCATTGTCCTCATATTTGGTCATTTTATAATTGTAAGCCATAGGTGAATAAGCAGATGGCTCTCTAGCTAATGCTTATTGAGTCAAAAGGAAATGTACTGCAAGTGCTGTTTTTTCTACTTGGGAAACTTCAATTTTTTTGTACGGTTTTCCCCTAAATGAAGGAGATGTTAAGCATTTTTTTGATTAAAATTGTGGAAACAAACAAGCCGAATTAATTAAAATTGTTTTTTTTTTTCTGCCTGCTATGATTTTTAGTTATGTATTACGAGTAGCTGCTAGTGTTTATCTATTTGCTTTTTGACCAATTAATTGTTCCCCTATTGCAATGGTTAGGTTTAATTAGATAATCTTACCGACTCATGTGAAATAATAGATTTTTAACTGTGGTGCTTGTTAGGATTCTATAGGATTATAACTAGTTAGTTGTTAGTATTAAAGGGAAGAGAGATATGTAATATACTATTTAGGTACTTGAGACCATAAGCTCCAAGGATCTCAGTTTAGATCAATTAATTTAAACCTCATCGGCTGTGAAACAATAGATAAAATCATCGTTATTGAGTTATTCAAAATTTTCATTAGTGATAAATTCTTTTAAATAAGTTCTATTCAAATCTTATATATAAAGAAATAGATATTGAAAAAATTTTATTATTTTTATAGGATCCATCCGACTTGACTCTATAATTCATATGACATCAGATATTAAAGTAATACCATCTCAAAATTAAACATTTTTAAAAGGAGAAAAGATATTAGAGCTTTTTTTTTTAGAAAAAATAAATCTTTCATTCATTAAAGATCAATAATACATTTTGATGAACATAATATGAATAAAGTACAATTAGGAAATATCAAAAAAAAAAAAACTCTCACTGAAGATATGAAACCATTCGTTGATATTCTTCAATCGCGTTCACAGAGCTATTTGATTTGCAACTCGACAATTTGTTCAACAATCTTTATGCTCCACTCCATGGCATTCATTATATATATATACTGATAAAAGTTTCATAATACAGAGAACTATAAACTCCATAAAGGAGAACTACAAAAATCTCATAAAGGGATTAATAACTTCACGAATGAAAAACAACAAAAAAAAATAAAAAAATAAAACAAACAGATTAAAAATCTGTATTTATTAGATGAAAAAATAAAATAGAAAAAATAATAAGCGATCACTGCCGATCGGCAGTGGCTAAAAACAAAAGTATTTGATGAAGAAACCTAGATATTAGAGCTTAAATGTTATATAATTCAACCAATGGATTATTCCTTTAAATGATTGATGATCTGTTAATGTGGATATCATATAACAAAGAGCCAAAAAGGCAAAATTAAATTGATTGCTAAGGCAGTGTAGTAGTGTACAAATATGCAGGTTAATTTGGCAAGTTGCACTTGAAAAGGCACTCATCCAGAGAGAGCATGCAGCAGAGAATTTTCTGTATTATTGAAATGAATAACCGCGGAAATCGAATATTAGTGATATAGTACTCCAAAATTTTTAAGTCATACTTCGTCCAAGATCCACCTCTCTACTTTTTTTTTTTTCAAGTTGATTAATCTTGGAACTAGAACTCTAGATTTTTCACTTTCATCTTTGTTTTTGTACAAATGACCTCTAGAACTAGAAATTTCTTTGCCTTTCCTCTTTCAGGTTCAGCTGCTAATTAATTTTGTAATAATTTATTTTATGAATACAAGAATCACATATACAATCACTTTCTTCTTAAAAATGAGAAGTGAACAAATTAAGGGAGGAAATAGTTGCTCGACTTTATAGTAGTAGGAACCTATGTATAGTTATCAAATACCGAAAGTATTAAATGTAAAAAAAAAAAAAAACAAAATAAATTAAAATGGTTTATAAACATATAATAATAATAATAATTCCACTTTCAAATATTATTCTTGCATGAGAAATCTATAAAAATTGACAATAGAAATGAGAGAAAATTAATGGATGGATGGCATATTTATAATTAATTTCATCTCTTAAAATATAAGAGAAAATAATGGATTCTTTTTCTTGGCTGGGGTTGCTTTCTTTTGGGTGTTTCTTGGGTTGATTTTCTTGTTTTTGGGAGTGAATTTTGTGCTAGTTGCTTTCTTTGGGGGGTTTTTTGGTTTAATTTTCTTGTTTTTGGGAGTGAATTTTGGGTTAGTTGCTTTCTTCTGGGTATTGAAGGCTCTACAATCAGTCCGAACTTCTCCAGCATTTCCAACAAGAACATCAACACTTCCCAACTTCACCATTGCATCTCCAAAACTCTGCCTGAATCCAGCTCCATTTCTTGCAAAACTCGAAACAGAGCCTGCACTTGATCCATCATTGGCAAGTTCTTGATCAATCTGCATTATCCCTTTCTTCAATAACAATTGCTTATAGTACTCGTTATCGAACACAAAACCTGTTCCTTTATCCAAGAACACTGTTGGGTCAGAATTGGAAGAAGCGCAAATCCTGCTCAGATTGGCAGCTAAATTAGAATCCATGGTAGGATCAAAAGCCCCACTTGAAACACGTTCTTGAAAGAAACTGCAATGAGCAACACCAACTGTATGTGCACCTAAAAGGGTCACCATTTCACCCATTGTAAACCCTTTCGACTTGAAAACCTGAAATGCTTGAGGCACAGTAAACTGTGGTCCTGGCAAGTTAACATCTGCTATATTCGAAACTAGCCCGTCTCGTCTTCCTGTCGGAACTGTATAGTTCGGTCCTCCTGTTAGAGCAACAGAATCTCTAGTTGCAAGCGTTATGACGTCTGCACAGGACACAATCGAAGGACAGGCAGCCTCTAGTTCTTTCTTGATCTCATCGATTAGTTCGTATCCTCGAACTGTCTGGTTAGGTCCTGCTTGCTTCTCAGATTGTTTTTGGTTTTGTGAGTCTATTAAAATCGATGCATCACAACCCTGTCATAAGCAGTACAGGCATATATATCCATAACATGAGTCAATATATGTCTAAAAAAGCGTTTCTAGTGCAGAAGACTCATTATCTCATAGAATACAAAGGAAATTAGAATAATGGTTGCAATACTTAGCAAATTGATGAATCCACGATGATCATTGTATTTGAGCAAACACTACATGTCTAATATGTTAAAAGGATACGTTTACTACGCGTTTTTTTTTAAATTATGATATTTAAAATTTATTAAATTTTAACTAATTCAGTTCGATACATATAAAAATATAAAAGCAGTAAAAGTTTCCTGATAATTCAATAAAAAAATATATAAAAAAAATAGGAACCCGGATAAGATTAATAATATATATCTTACTCTAACGAAGCAATCGTGAAAATGCATGCGAAGCAAGGCAGCAGTAATTGATTTATCAGAACTAAACCGTTTTTGCACCACTTGAAATACAATAGAATCAGCTCTAGGACAGTCTGACTGGTAAAAACCAACCCTCAGATCAGCCAATACAAGTGGAACAGAAAAGAGAAAGAGCAGAAATATTGAAATTTTCATTTTCATTTTCGAATGTATCAATGACTCCGAGTAGCTTTGGATCGTTGTAGGAATGGATGAAGGTTACATATAATATGTATATATATATATATATATAGAGCGAGAGAGAGAGAGAGAGAGAGGAAGAGAATATGATATCATTGAAAGAATTTCCTTATGACTATGTTCCATGGATATATGTATACGTGCATACAACAAAAACCAACCCAGTTATTTGAAGGATTGTCTGATTGACAAATTAACATGGAATAAGATTTAATTTTTTTTAAAAAAAAAAATTGTTCTAACTTTTAAATTTTGATAAATAATATCTTAATTTGACTAATTTTTTGTATTCGTAGCATAATATATATTTTGGTTAAAATTAAAAAATTGCACACTATCATATAAATAGCCCGTGTTAGTTTTTTGAAATTTTTATTAAAATGTAAATTGTGCTAAAATTATAATGTTCTTTCCATGGAAACAAATTCAACAAGAACAGATTTTGTAATCTTTAGTGCCAACTATACCTTTTTTTTTTTTTTCTAAAATTCAAGAACCCAGGTTGGCATTTCCTAGCAATTGGATCATCTTATGTAACTGGATAAATTCTGTTGAGATTTTGTAACCTTTTTCTTAATTATGCAATAGCCATTTGAAAATTCTCCTCCATAAATCGCGATTTTTTTTTGTAAAATTCTTTCTATTTTATGAGAATTTTTTCAGTTTTTTCTTTATTTATAATTTCATGGAGATACGAATCAAAATTTTAGAAAAATTAATTAGATTACGCATCCAATTGGGACTATATATAATTTATATTATGACGGCATGATTTAAATGTCATGAATAAAAAGAAAAATTCTCCTCATCTTCATGAATTTTTATTCCAAAGAATTAAATAAAATAAACTATTGCTTATTCTATGAAGCCTCCTGTTCATATTGGTCAACTGATTAACTATTGATTCACAGGTGAAAGAGGACGTATATGCCAAACTTCAATAATAATAATAATAACAATAACAACAATAGTTGGAATCAACTGGCATGGGTTATTACTATTTAATCGAGGTTTCGGATTTGAATTATGGTGTATACAGTCGCGTTGAATTAGTTGTTGAAAAACCTTTACCAACCTTATAATCCTACCCGGATCAAATCAAATTAATTAGAATTCAGTAAACTTTAAATATCCGTGATTCACACTAAAAAATAATAATAATAATACACCTTGCCCCATTCCTACCCTACTCCTCGTATCATTTTTTTTCTTTTATGTTTCTTGTTTTTTAAGCACCCTACATTAATAACTGGATATCTACATAAACAAAAATTATAATAAAAAGTTAAATTTTATGGTATTGGTTCATGAAAAGATTCATGAACCATACATAGGCAAAGATTGTAATTTGGACCGTCCATTTCACTCAATAATTTGTTTGTCGATATTAGAACGTGAAGGTGTTAAATAATATACTTTGATCTAAGCTAGGAAGAAATAGGGTTGCACGTTGGAGACAATAATCAATATAAATATATATTGAAAAATCAAGATGAATCTCAGATTTTAATTGTTTCTTGTGTTAGTCTACAATATATTCGCATATGATTATCTTCAAACTCTTTTTTTAAAAAAAAAAATATGATAAGAACTTTTATACAGATTTATGAAATAACTTATAACTTTTTTTATAATGATTGTAGTGGCAAAAAATTTTAAAAAAAATAAATAAATCTTTCATTCATTAAAAATTAAGAGTATATTTTAATGAAAAAAATAATAATATAATCAAGAAGTACCAAAATAAAATTTTTAATTAACTATTCTTCGATCGCTTTAAGAAAGCTATTTTGATATATGTTTCCGCAATCCATACGCTCTAATCAATGATTTTATTTAGATATAAATCCACTCTCTGCAATGTGAACAAGTCCGATTGCAAGAAAAATCATTAAAATCTCATTAAGAATCACAAAGATCTCATTAAGAATCACAAAGATCTCATTACGGCTAAGAAGTTCATGACAGAAGGTCCAACAATTTAAAAAAAAAAAAACAAACATATCAAAAATATGTATTTATTTAATAAAAAATACAATATAAATAAAATAAAATAGAAAGGACACTACTAATTGAAAAAGTGATAGACCGTAGTCGAGACAAAAATTAAAAAAAAAAAAATCAAGCACTAAAAGAAAGAGAAAGGAGAGAAAAGAAGCAGCTGATTGTAGTGACAAAACTTATATCCATGGATTTTTCTTAATTTCTTCTATTCAGAAGCCACCAAGAAAAGCCCAATATCCCATAGTTGGAAGGGAAAAAAAAAAAAAAAAACACAACTCCGATAAATCTTTAAATACTTGAATCAAATGTTTGGATTTAAATCTCAGCAGCGCCTTATAATTAGCCAGTTGATTATAAAAGTTCGATAAAAATATACAGTAATCTTTAAATACATTCAAGAATCAAACACCAATAACCAATAATTTTGGGATCAGCTATTAAGGGTTGTTTTTTATTAAGTCGCGTTTTGAGTTCAAATCGTAGAGTACGTAATAATGTTAAATAATTGTTAAAAAACTTTTACCGCCCTTATAGTTCTACTTGTGTTAAATTGAATTAATTAGAGTTTAATGAACTTTAAATGCAGTAATTTAGAAAAAAAAAAAAGAATCAAACGTCAATAAAAAAAAGAAATTTTAAAAGAATGAAAGTTGAAATTTTAAATTCTTTTAAATAAAATTCTAAATTCAAATTTTATATATAAATAAATAAATGCTAAAAGAATTTCACCTACGGAATTCATCCAACTCCACTACAAATTACAATTAAAAAAAAAAGAATCACATTCCAGGCTCTACACAAGTTCTATACTTACATATATGTGTATATATAATGTTATTAAAACGTTGTTCGCTTCTGACGAGGTTGTATCTATTCACAACTTTAGTCGTCAGCGTAATAATTTAATAATCGAGTAAAGTACCCATTTGCCCGATAATAAAGAAAATTAGAGTTTTAAGCTCTATAATTCCTTTTTTTTTTTCTATTTACCTAAGAAGAACCCCAAAAAATGGCATCGATCATAATAAATTAGCCCAATAAGACACTGCTGCATGATCCAACCACGAATTCCCTTGAATGAAGTGCCTTGGAGTAAACTTAGCTGCCTCTGATCTACTACTATTGGCCTGAACTCCTTCCATCTTCACCCTTCTTGCAGTGTCAGCTCCAGGCCCACGATTTTCAAATTCAGCAAACAACATTTTCCATTTTTTTCTGCCACTAGAACTTATTATCCACCCTTCAGGATCAATAACATTTCCTACATAAGATTGCAGGATGATAGTTCTTGAATATCTTCCACCAGGCCTCCCCAAGTATGTTGTTGTGTTGCTTAATTCTTGTTCTTGAGTAATATTGCAGCCATGCAACACGAATCCTGTTGTTTCTTTTCTTTCTGTCCTGGCTTGTGCAGTTACTGTGTTGAATTTTCTTGATATGGGTGATTTCCTGACGAGGATTTGAGAGTTCTGAATGATTGTTGTAGAGTCTCCGAAGATAATATCCTTTGTTCCGATAATGATACATTCCCGGTAGAATTGCCGATGAGCTAATGCATATAATGAGCGTTCTAACCCTTCTATCTTGCACCTGAAAATTGCTGCCTTATCAGCTTGTACCCTGAGAGCTACTGTTTCTTTATCAGATGTTGCCCTGTTTTGAATTGTCATTGACTTGCACACAAACCCCTCTCCAAGAACAGCTGCAATTCAACAGAAAAATTTTGCCTATTTAAGGACCTTATATTGATGAAGATGCCACTAATTTACCCATGAATTTTAGCTTATCGGTCCAAGATTAAGCTGTAAGGATACGAGTTTAAAATATAGAGTTGTAACCCAATTACAGCCTATACATCTACGTCCCTAAACTTAATATCTTTTATCATTTTGATCCCTCAACTTGAAATCTAATCATTCAAATACCTTAATTTGATTAAAAAAAAATAGAACTGTATTAACACTTTTCAGCATTATCTGAAGTGTCTAAATAATATTTAAGTTCAAATAGAACTATTTATAGATCTAAATTAGCTAAAAAAATGTTTATAAATCATGTTTTAGCAAATTAAAATGGACAGTTTATAGATTGAGAAGACAAACTGATAAAACATGTCAAATTTAAAGGCTGTAGGGATTAAACCTCCAATTAACGATCAAGTAATTTAGCTTCAGTAATTAATAATAAATTTGTTTATGAACATACCAACAGTAGCTGTCCGATAGGCAGGAAATCCTTCCGACCTCTGTTTTGATCCGGAAACAATAGTTCTATCAATGCCATCGCCGTACATATACACATTGGTTAGATTCCTGGAGAGGAATACATGCTCATCGTAGACTCCTGCCTTGACATAGATAACATACCATCCTTTGCTGTTTAATTTGTAGGACTTAAGAGCTGCTTCAATGGACCTAAATTGTCCTGATCCATCAGCAGCCACAACTGCATCCGGCTGCAACATACCATCGTTATTACCCTCTAAAATCTTACGGTTCACAGCCGAAAACCATGACGGATACTCCTCGCTAATCAGGTTTCGAGGTTTAATAATATCGGATGAATTTTGTTCCCCGACATGTGATTCAACAATAGCCAAGGCGTTGCTTGTTTTTTGTTTAGGATTTTGAAGTGCATCGGTGATTGTTAATTTGATTTTCTTGTTCTCAAGTCCATCACGGCAAGCTTCTTGATAGGCAAGAGCAGCGCTCAACCAGTTTTTGACGTCAGCAGATTTTTCTATAAGTAACAACTCTGAACTATTTGAGACTAAACCAAGCGCAGAATTAAGATCATATGATCCTAATGATAACAATTCATGGCAGTCATTGAGAGCCTGATGCTCGCTTCGAAAGCTGGCATTAGCTGCAAGTTGTTTAGACAAGTTTTTAACTACAATTGTATCTTGAATTGCGTCATGAATTGCAGCTTCAATATATTGTTTGCGAGTGGCATTTTCTTTCTGGTTGGAAACAGGAGTCAGAGAAGTTGTGCAAGTGGAGACATAATCTGTCTGGGTACAAATGGAATGAAGGGCAGAAAACCTTTGCACTGACCTTTTACTTGTTGATTTCGATGAATTTTGTTGTGGAGGCAGTGGACTTGGAGGTGGAGAAGATACATGACCGGCAGCAATAGGTTTAAAACTAGCAGCAAAACCAACAGTAACAACAATGATCACAAGGAAGGCGAACACTATAACAAAAAGATTGCTAATCTTTTCATCTCCTTCTAAATACATATTCTCTTGGTAGCAAGCTTGCTTCTCCTTTTTTTTTTTTTTTTTTTTGGGTTTGTAACAGTGTTCAATTATGTCTTACATTAATCTCAGGTGGGTTCTGTTGTTTTCCATAAATGCGTTTCTTTTGATTGGTTTTGTCAGGTCAAAATGAAACTGGGTCTGGTAAAAAACAGTATTTAGTTTATTATACCATAGATTCATATCAAAAGAACAAGGCAATGTAATGAAGAGTTTCTAGACTTCTTTTCCTGGTTAAAAACAGTATTAGTTAGCTCTTGGTGTTACAACTACTTGAGCTATTTTTAAGCAAGACCAGCCATTCCATTTTTACAGTTTTAAGAAAAATAAAATTTTTAAGGAACAAAAAAATTCAAAAACAAAAACAGAATGTTTTAACATAGTTATGGGTAAGCTAATTGTTGGACTATACATTGGAAGTTGCAACAAAATAAAATCGAGAAAACACTACAATGGCCATCACTTCATAGTTGCAATATTTTCAGACTACCCCAAGAATTTCTATGATGGAATATTTTGAAAAAAGGACACTCAGAATAAAAACGCAAATGTTTATACCCATGAATTTCTTTTATATCCAGAGAGATAGGTCTAATGATAATCTCCCTCTAAGGACATTTTAAAATATATGATTTGAATTCGGTCACCGTTTGTTTATGAAATTAATTTTCACTTGATTTAAAAAAAATGAGAGAATTAGTTGTTAGGAGACCTTTACCGCCCTTGTGGTCTTGCCGAAATCGAACCGAATTAGTTAGAATCCAATGAAATCTGAATATTGATGGTTTAAATAAAAAAAAAAAAGAATTTTCCATATTATGCAACATATTTTTCTTTTAATTAAAAAAATTATATTGATTAAACCTCGACCGGAATTTAAACTTGAGATCATGATTTCTAAAGATTTTAAAGTAAAAATTGAGTCTTGCTTTTCCCTTTCTTCTTTTTTTCCTCTTTAATGATAATAAGAATGACTTCGCTACTTTATTATGAAAATTCCTGAAGCCTTTCTTCGAAAGGAAGATAAATCGAAACAGACACATTCCTTAGTAGTGGAATAAGAAACCTTTTTCCTGGAAAAGGAAAAAGGATATGTTAGCAAAGTTTAGATATAGTTTTTTTATTTTTCTTTTTTCAGTGAGAAAATAGTTCGGCAACTCTTTTTTTTTGAGCATTATAAAGCGTAGAATTCAAAATCTGCTAGTATAGATTTGTAAAATTAAATTTTACTCGATTTAAAAATATATATATTTTTACTATGTAATTTATTTGTAATTTGATTATTTGAAAAATATTAATAAAAAATTCTTTTTAGTTAGACAAGATTTATACTTGTCACCTTTCGAGTTGGAAATCTAGTACATGCAGTTGCATTAAATTAGTTGTTGAAAAACTTTTATCGCTCTTATGATCTCTTTTTTTTTTTTTTTTTAACAACTGAAAGGTGAAAGGTAGTGGGAGATCAAAACCTATGACTTCACCTTACAATATTCATCACCTAAGTCATTAGACTACAAAAAGAGAACAGGGATACAGAAACTTTTAATAGAAAAAATGTGTACTTGCCACTTGGATTAACTTGAAAAGAGAGATTTTTTTCTTAAAAAATAAAGATAAAAGATAGAGAAAAGATCAAAAGTTTACTGACCAGGAAGGTCTTAAAGATTATATCAAAAGAAAAAAAAAAGTAGGTCTTACAGATTTTCTCTTTTAGAAAATCTTTTTTTATTTATTTATATTTTTTTATTTTTTGAAAGACAGCTCTTTTGGAAATTTTTGACTCCAACAAGGAACTCAACTTTTACGAGTACAAAAATGTGGCATGGCTTTGATTAAAGATCCATGGCTGTTTGCAGGTGGGACAACATGATTGATAACAAAAGCCATCCATAAGGGCATCTATGAAATGGCAAACTTTAGTCCCTAAGCTCAGAGATTTTCTTTACACGGAATCTGAAATGTCCGCCAGTAAATTAGCACTCAGGTACAGCTCGTAATCAAAGCCAGATGCTCTAGGAAGCTACCACCAAAGTTATGGTAACTAAGAGCCCCATGAACGTATACTTCTGCTCGTAGAGCTGTAGTATTGAAGGTTACATAGCAAGTATAGCAATCAAGAACTTAGAAACATGAAATTTAATAAATATTTATGAAAAAAACAGAACTGTTAAGACAAAAACAAAGACTCCAAATTTTCATGTTTGAAGTATAGCAATCAATTATATAAAACTTTTAACTTGGCAAAACCTGAGTTAGTCTTCTATCTGAACATCGTTTTGAATTGTACATACAACATTCAGCAGAACCTTGTCTTATTTTTCTGCCAATAAAGCAGAACTATGAACTGAAACCTACTAGAGGTGGCAGACCATTAAACACCGGCTAAAGCTCCTCAAATATTTACAATGTGAATTCTTCAGGCGAGATGTGGGCACAACACTCTTGATTATTTGATTCCCCAAGAACTTCAATGAAATAGAAAATCAAAGCATAAATTCCAAGAACAGAATATATCACATTTCTCTCCTCGAAAAACTAGTGCCCTCATCATTCAATGCAGAAGTCCATTGAGAGAAAAATTCAGCAGAGGCCCTTTAACTGCTCTCCAGGAATGTAGTAGACCGAGAATGAGCTGCTGGGTTTGCTTCCAGAATATGAGTAGATTCTTGTACATGGCCCTTTCCTTCTGGTTTGATTTCGAAAGTTTTGAAGATGGTGCCTTTCGATACAGGATTCTTCTGGTCAAGTTTAAGACCTAGTGTGGCCCATAAAGGACTCTTTGAAGCTTCATTTGGGTCGTCGATTCTCAGTGTCTTTGGAACCAATACACACTTATCGGCTTGCTCTTCACCCATAAGATTTGAATCTCTAGAATGCTTGCCTAACTTTGGCGAGCCATTTCCAGAGCAGCAACTGTTGGTAGTAGAGGATGAGGGGGAAGAGCAACCGTTAGAACCATTTATTGACACATTTGCTGTTCCAGAAGCCCAGACAGGCATGCAACTTAAATATGAAGCCGGTACAAGCTGCAAAGGAATGCTAGGTGGACAAAAGCTTGGTACTGCCAGTATTGGTGTAGGGCACCATTGCACTTGATTGGAATTATTGCTATTTGGCATGCAAGGTTGCCCAGTTGAATGCTGAGCTGCTGTGATGGAAGTTGCATTGCTCCAATTCGGGTTCCAGGGGAAAACCCATGGAGGAACAGGGTAACAGGGTAGAGGATGTGGCACATTGAGCTCATTAGTGGATCCTGGCATGCCAACTAGCTCCTTTTGGGTAACAGTTTCAGATGTCTCATTTCCCCGGCAATTGGATGATGTCATGGAGGATCCACATGAAGATGGCTCCTCCCCATTATCTCGACAATTGGCAGAACTCATTTCTGCATATCTCTTTTGGTCTCCAAGATTAAGTACTGTTTCCATGGATTCGCAAAGTGGTGCTTCAGGACCAAACTTTAGAACCATCTCAGTTCCTGTTGTTGAAGATCTCAAAGTGGTTGCAGATTCCACAGAAGATATAAGTTGGTGATTGGCTGAGTCTGAATTTTCCATTCTGGTAATTGGCACCCCATCAGAAGACACTAATATCTGACGGTATTGAGAGGCCAAGTGCTTATTCTTACGCCGTCCAGCACCAATGGGAACATTTCTCATTGTTCCACCAGCTGTCCAATATCTCTGGCAATTTTTGCAGAAATGTCTTGGCTGGTTGACATTATAGTTGTTAAAATAACAAAATTTTGTGTCTAAACTGTTACATCGTGGACATGGTATAATCTTATCTGGCTTCTTGAAAACTTTCTCTTGATCTGAGCTATTAGTGTCCACCTGGTCTTCCTTGGTTCCAGAAGTTGCTTGTGCTTCTCCATTCACTTGCATGGGGGTTTGGCTTTCTTCCTTAGTTTGTCCTGTAGCAGATAGCTTATCAGGCTCCCCTAAATTATCTTCATTACAATAATCACTCTCTCCTTTTATGTTACCATTGCAACTGGTCTGGAATTTAGAAGAAAGTAGTTAGACTCCATTATAATTTGAAATTTGAAACAAAACAGAAAATCAAGGAGCATAGGTGAAATCAAAGTACAAGACAACTCAAGCAGCAACAAACATTACTCAATGCATTTCCAAGTTGCACAAAAGCAAAAAAGAAATGAACTACGGCATGACAGAATTCTTCAATTTCCCTTCATATTCTGCCCTTACATTGTATTTGTAAATCGTAAATCACAACAAGCATGCATTAATGAGATCATGTTCAGATATCTGAAATGAATTGACCACATTGAAGCATGATTCATAACTCAGATGCATACTTCCAATAAGAGAAAAGCAATTTTTAGACAGTGTAAAAAGAATGGGGACATTATTCAAATTTGACCAGCTTATAAAGGCACTTAGCAATATGGTTGCCATGATTAAATGCAATCTATCAAATAACAAATAGGATCAACTGGAAAATTTAAGTTGACTGACTGACTTTTTGCAAATGGGATTGAAAGATTAAGTCACAGGATCATCTATATCACTGTTTACATTCCAATTCAAAATTTGCTGCTTAAAATAGCTATCACAAAGAAAACTAAAAAAAAAAAGGCATATGCCAAAAATTTCTGCAGCCTTTTCTTTCAAGAAAGAAAGCAAAAGTAGGAACAAAAGAATCTTTTTCATAAGGGTAGTAAGTTCGTATTTCTAAAAAGCAATTCACTATCGCACATTTGAAATAAGATGTTCACCACATAGATGATATTAGACAAATTTACAAGGAAATCTCACAAATTTTAGGAGAAAATTCAAAACTAGAGTTGCCATCATTATAAGAAACTGGATTCCAGAAAACTTAAGTTTTTGAGAAAGTAAACTAAAAATTATCTTTTAATCACAATCATATCCGTTAAACTTGACAATAAAGTTCACACACAAGATATGTTTCACATTTTAGGTCAGTTTCAGGGAACTAAAAAAAAAAAACAGACCACAAGACAGAACATATTCCCTTCACATTAGTTTCAAGATTCGGTTAAACTCAAAAAGGAACAGTTTTTCTTCTGTTTTTTCTGGCTCTGCTGTTGTTTCATAAGAAAAGCAAAATAGCCCCACCCCACAAAACCAAAAACCCAGAAATTTTCCAATATCAATCCCCAAGATTCACCTCAAAACAAGACTTCAAACTTTAAAAGAAACTTTTCAATCTTTAATTACAGACCCAAAAAATTCATTAACAACCCATCAAACTCAACCTTCCAATATGTACATGTACACAGACATATTTCATACCAAACACAAAACACAGACATAAATTTGCAACAAACCATTCAAATAAACATATAAATATAGATTTACACAAACATATATGCACCTTGGATTCTGGTTTGGCCGGAATCTGGGTGTCAGGTACCTGAATCTTTCTACCAAAGAGCTTAATAGCTGGATCTTTAGAGTGAGACTCGTTGATATTAGCAGTAGTATTCATTGTTGAATTTTTGCATCAAACAAATTGCAGCAAACTCCCAAGAACTGTTATTGCAATAGCTATATACATAGAGTAAACCACCCACATAAGCTTAAATAACGTCAAAAAAGATTGAAACTTTGAAACAAAAAAAGAAAGAAAGAAAGAAAGATAAAAAAGAGAGCTAAAAGAACAGAACTTTTTTTTTTAAAGCTTTACAAAGGCAAACTCTTTCTCTTTTCTTCTTGCTCCTCACTAAAAAAAATTAAAAACCCATAAAACCCTCTTCAAATTAAAGGGAAAAAAAGAAAAGGGTCTACAAAGAAAAGTCCCAGATGATGATAAAGTGCATAAAGAACGTGAAGGATCAGAGTCTTTTTTGTCTCTTTATTTTTAATTACTCTATATTTATTATTTAATAATATTTCTTTTTTATCTTTTTATTTTATATAAATATAAATATATATATATATTTTTTTTTTGGAAAAAAACTGTCAAGTTGTCATAGACTCATAAATAAGAATCACTTTTGAACAACTCCTTAATTTCACCATATGTCAGTGTTTTTCTTCTTACTCAAAATAAAGTGCCAAATATTAAACTTTTTTTAAAACTTATTCAAAAACATTTCCACAAAATTCTATAAGCCATATTTTTCGGTTCTATTTTAGTAATTAAATTTTTATTTAGTTAATTTTGAGTATGTAATTTCTTTTTGAATTTTAACTTTTGTTACTTATCGAAGTAATAATTTTTCTCTCTTTTAAAATATTATTTTATCTTATATCCACAGCTAATCAAAATATTTAAAATTGAAATTATTTATGATTTACTGTTGCAAAATTTTAATTTTAATTTTTAAATAATTTTAAATTAAAAATTTGAATATGATAGAAAATTTTGGTATAACATTTTTACTTTCTATATCAATTTAAAAGTATTAAAATATTTTATTTTTGCATATCATCTTAAATTACTTAATTATTCTAAAATTAAAAATAAAAAGAATTATAACTTTCATAAAATGTAGGGATTGAAATAAAAACAACATAGATTCAATAAATATAAGTCAATTAAATAAAAATTAAATGATAAACATAATTAATGGCATGTTTTTGAAAATATTTTAGATCACATTGGAAAAAATAATATTTAGGAGATGTTGATATCACCTAAAGTTATTATATAATTTATCATGTACTTTTTTGTTATTATAAAATAGACAAAACAATAAACTAATGCAAGTTGTTGTCTCCTTAAGTTATTTGCTAATATGCTCTCAAATTTTTACAATATCTAGGCATCTTAATAATTTTATTTGCATTTTTTAAATATACAAGTAGACTACTAGTACCTTTTTCTATTAAATT
>CATIWK010412560.1:0-18050 GCA_949634005.1 Mallotus japonicus
TCAAAATTAAATTTAAATCATTAAATATGGGAAGTTTCCTCAGAAAAAATCATTAAATATAGAAAGAAAATTTTCCAAAATGTTCTGAAATTTTTTTGGTCAAGATCACCCGGTATCAATCCATTATTTCGTAGGACTTTACTAATCCGATTCGATTCAGTTAGGACTCCGAAGGATGACAAATATCTATCTCAAGAGTTTTAAAATAGTTACATACCTAGAACTCAAACTCAAAACCTCTAGTTAAGCTGAAAGAGTTCCTTCATCCACATCCTCTCAGCTAAAATGTTCTGAAATTTTAATTGAGAAAAGCAATGACAACATAAACCCATGTCCTAACTTTCATCTTGGATTTTTATTCTTGCATAGTTGATCGTAGTTGCCTAGAATTTGATAAATACGGTCACAATTATCCCATTAGATTTGAGCTGGTCAATCAAAGTTGGCAGCTAAATGGAGATGTAAGAAGCGCCGTCCAGGGTGGGAGGAGAAGACAAAGAAGATGGGACCCACGCGCCGTAGCAACATCTCCCACTTGCCCACTATGCACTGGTTTTTGTGTAATATATATATTCTTATAAAATTTTGGTCACTTTTTTTTATATAATTTTAAATATTAAAAGTCTCTTTTCTCTTTGCAACTCAACTAATCTTTTGTCAACTTTAGGCCTTAACCGCAGTTAGTTTTTCACCATCAAAATGAAGTCTAAACTTCCTATCAACATGACAACATGGGAACATCTATCAGCTAACCCCACCAGCACTCCTCCTGCTAGGGTTCATTTATAGGAAAAAATTATTATTTGGTCCCTAGACTTTTTGAATTTTTCAGATTTCATCCCTGATTATTTTGATGAATTGAGTCTCTCAACTTTTATTTTTTCATCTATTACATTCTTTTTTCACTGTGAATTTCAAATTGAAGATGTTGTCGTCTTCTATTTAGTTATAAAAGCATGTATCAACCAATTGTGAAGAACAAACAATTTGCATCAACATCTAGGAACAGCTCACAACCAACAACGAAATCAAGTTCAAATAATCAAGCTTACAACCAATAATTGGTTGAGATATGCTTTTATAATTCAATAGAAGACAATAATATCTTCAATTTGAAACTCACCATGAAAAAAAGATGTAATAGATGAAAAAATAAAAGTTAAGAAACCCAATTTATCAAAATAAATGATTAAGAATGAAATGTGGAAAACTCGAAAAGTCTGGAGACCAATATAAATAATGGTTTTTGCCTTCATTTACGCAGATGCTTTATATCATTATACCACACACTACTTGCATTATTACTTCTTCACTCTCCTCCTGTGTCGCGTGATCCTAATCGTCTAAACCCTTTTTTTTTTCCCTTTAACCATTGCATTTTATTATCGTCTACTTCAGGGGCTGGGTATTGGACGAATTAGTTTTTATTCTAAACAATTAATACATTAAACATTAACAATATCAATAGAATGTTTTGGAAAACCAATATGATAATTACTAAGATAAAAAAAAAAACATTTCATAATTATTTAAAATCTATTTAAGATACTTCTATATTAAGACGATAAGAATTATAAAATAATTTTAAAAAATATTTCATCTTTTAATCTTTAATTTTTTGAATGAATTATTATAAGAAAATAATGGTTATTAGTACCTGCAGAAATAAAAAGTAATATTGATATCAATTATGTATTCCTTTTATGATTTTGTTGGATTTTGAATTTGGATCTCCGAATTGATCATAGCCAATAATTTTTTTTAAAAAAAAAGACGCAATTGTCAATAGACAGTTGCCTTCAAAATTAAAGGAACAACAACTACAACAGTTGTTTATGTAAAAAAAAAAGATATAAAAGAACACAAAATAAGAAAATAATACATTTTTTATTCTCTAAAAAACTATTCCCACTAATAGTTAAAGATTTATTAATTATCGTTTGAGAAGTCTAATTTTATTCCTAAATAATTGTCGTTTTAAGTTACCAATGCATTTTAACTACTTTATTTCCTATTTCACCCTTATTTAATATAGGAAAATTAATTGAATAGATATCTACTCATTTTATGACTCTATATAAAGCTAATAATTAGTTGAGGGGTAGTATAGTATTTTTATACATATATTAAATACATTCTTTAATCTATGTGAAGAATTTTTAAACGACAATTATTTAGGAACAGAGGGAGTATATATTACAAATTTTAAAACATTAAATTTATTTTTTTTCTAATTTTCTTTTTGAGACAAATAAAATTCAAAATAAAATTACTTTGATAATAATTTTTTACAAAGTGAAAATTTAGAGGTTGAGGCTTAGTGGGAGAAAATTAATTTTTCTAATTATGAAATTATTTTTTATTCATTTTAATAATTCAAAATACAATTTTAATTGAATTTTTATTGAGAAAATACGCAATAAATTGTATATTTATTACAATTTCAACCTTGAATTTTTTTTTTAATTTAGAAGAATCCCTGTGCATGATTTTTGAGATATGATTGTATCTTGGGTTTGGTTTAGACCTATATAAGTTTATTTTTTGCGAGCTAGCTTGAAATTTTTTAGTTTTCTAATTTCTTCTTTGTTCTTTTCTTAATGTGTTTAAGGAACATGTCACGCTTGAGGAGAATACTGCGACTTAAAGACTATAGAGACGCTAGAAGAAATAAAGCTCATCCTTATCGGAATCGTACAATTAGAACCCCTATGACATGCAAATATGCAGAATAAAAAGAAAGACTTAGATGATTGAAACTGAATACACTTAAACCTCTATAGCTTATCACACTAGATATAAAATGAAGGTTAAGCATACACTTAAACATGTTAAAATTGTCAGCAACATGCTTCAAGAAATAACATGTAAGGGTCAAGTATTAAGTGATGATTATAAATTGTTAGTGATATGCCTAGGCCAATTGTGTAATGGCCATACTTTGACTTTGTCATATTTCCATTTTATTAATAAAGAGACATTTTCTTTATTACTGGCTAATTATGATATTATTCTTCAATAATTAATTCTACTTGAGGTCATCAAGTATGTAACTTGATAGTAAAACTCTTAGGTGAAACTTTGAATTCTATTCTAAATTATCCCTAGTTGATAATTGTTGTGGGAAAAATAATGAATAAAGACTAGTATGAGGTTGACTAATGATTATATTTTACTGATCATGTATATGAGATATTAAGTCAAACTCACAGGTATATATTTAGAGAAATGATGTACTGGATTGACCTGCTATAAGAATACTACATGGATAATTGTCATAAGTGATTCTCATCACAGTAGTATTATTTCAGTCCTCTGACTTGAAATCACCATAGTTTCCTGCATAATAAGTTCTGTATTTTGATACATTCTTACATCATCTTTAACCGGATGGTAAAATAAATTATGATTGGATATACAATGAGTTATGTGAGGAATGTGAGTGATTGAGATGAAATTTTTCCCTTATTTATTATGAGAAGATATCTATGGGCCCATCGATGAGTTAGACTAAAGAGAAATGCATGGTCATGCCAGAATGAGTTGATAAAGAGTTATCAGTATCAGTCTATTTGGGATTGATAAACAATACGATTGAAAAATATAAGGATGACATGAACCATGCCTTATGTTCAATCTAGCTCTTGCGAGACAAAATGACTATAATAGACATAATACATTTGTGGCCCCTTGTACTTGGCATAATTTGTTAGTTTGACACCTTAACTTACAGTTTTGCCATTTTAATACTTAAACTTGTGTAAATATGCACTAATCTGATGATATTATGCATTTACCACCCATGTACTTGCCATTTTTTGTTAATTTGATACATTTACTTACAATTTTTTATCAGTCAAACCCTTAAAATGTGGTACATGCTTATTCACTATTCAATGCCACGTATGCTGACAGGGGTTTCAAAATTATATTTTAGATGAGTTCAAGTGTTAAAATAGCAAAACTATAAGTTGAAGTGTCAAAATGACAAAAAGTGACAAGTATAGGGGCCATGGATGTATTATGCCGACTATAATACATGCTGTGAATTAGGTTATGTCCGATTAGTTAACATGGCGTCAGTTTACTTGCTTTTGGAGGAAAACACTTGGAAGAATTAAAACAAAACCTACAAACTTGCTGTAAGTTCAAATCTTAAAGCTTCCAAGGGTCATAGCTCTAATTTCCTTAGTTGGATAAAATAGTTCCTAGTATTATGGATAAGGAAAATTTTAAATATCCAATTCCAAGAAAAATTAAGTATAATTAGTCAAAATAAGATTATGAAAATTATTTTGTACATATTATTATTTTATGCTTATGAAATCATATTTCATTGTTCTTGTATTATATAGTGAAATGTGTTTTTTTGTATATATTATGAAGTATTTATTTAATTAATTATATGAATTATTATGTTGTTACTTCATAATATGGGCATTCTATGATTGGTAGGATTTATAGGAATTCTCATTCTAGGCAACAACAAATTTAGCTTATTATATTAGCATTCAATATCAAAATCAATGATTCCCAAGAAAAATCCATGATTTAATTATAAGAAAATGAGAAAGAAAATAATAGAAAATAGTTATGGAATTCTTGGCTCTATGTCATCTTCTCCTCCTTGCACTTGTAGGGATATTTTCTTGCTCCTCAAAATCTCTCTAGCCCCCTCTCAAATGAGTTTTGATCCTTCTTTTATACCCTTCTAGAATTGTCCATGGAAATTCACTAGATTCACTTCGTCTTTGGCGCATACATTAGCTTAATACACTTGTCATTGGAGTTTCTATGATTACAACCTTCTCTACAATCGCAACAAAAGATCTGCCTCAAAGAAATCTACAATCAAAGCTTTGCCTTCAATCACCACAATAATTTAATGTAATTTCATTAATAGATCCTGCAATTGCAGACAATCCTATGATCGTCATAGTAGTTATAAATTACATCAACCTATGCTTACAGCCCTAGTTGCGATTATAGCAGTTAGATAGCTCCCCAAATTGGCTTAAATTTTTATCTTTCCTTTCTCCAAACCTTTATTTTCCTATAAAACAAGATAAAAAAAATAATAAAAGTCCAATATTCACTCACAATTAACCTATTTAAACCCCCTAATTGCACTAAAAACTCACTAAATAAAATATTATAAAAACACTATAAACTAACACACAATCAAATACCCCGTACTTGAATCCTTGCTTATTCTAAAGCAAGCAGATAAAGAATCTCCTCATCAACATAACAAATTAAACATATTGACAATTTTAACTTGACCATCCATCACAATCTCCATTTAATACAAAGCATATAACTTTTTTTAAAAAATTAATAACTCAAGATTAAAGATATATGTATTTACCAAGTGAAGAGCAAACTTATCAATCGAATTCATGAAGATTCACAAGATAATACTAAAAAAAGATGAAAATAAGAAAAATATATGTTTATCCTTAGTAGATTTCAAGTCTAACATATGAAAGATAGCTATGAAACTTCTTTTTTATGAATTTTGTGCAAAAAATTCTCGATATTAGTATCCCCAACCTTTCCTGCATTACTCATCATGGATACTGCCAAAGGGGTCTTTTGGATACTCTTACTCACTTTTGAGAGCATTGGAGTAGTTAGAGCATGGAAAGATTTTGAATTTACATTTTAGCTCTTCCATGCATATATTTTGTTCTTTCTCTTTTTTTTTTTCTTTGAGAAACAAAGATACCATACCATATTCTCAAAAATCGTCCTAAGAATAAATATTATTCTACTCACAAACACCTTTCTCAAAGATTTAACTTAAAAATTTGATCCTTGAAAAGAGAAGTAAGCATTGGATTAATTAAAGTTCAAAAATCCTCAATCTCAAGTTATTAATCAAACTTAAGAATACAAACCAAGCATTAATTGCATATTATTACACATGATAAAGAAAAATAAATCCATTGTGCTCAACTCATCATAATGATAAAGTGCAAAAATTTAAAAATAAAGCATTTTGATCATGCACTACCCAGTGCATGTAAATGCAATGCACCTATCTTTAGAATTTCATAACCACATCTACATCGAAAAAAATTAAATGCATGAACTAACTAACATGAAATTTATTCCCCATACTTGAATTTCACATTCCCTTCAATGTGAAAATCAAGCATGAAAAAAAAAAATACAAGCAAACATAGGACAAGGTTAAAAAACAATGAAAATGAAACAAAGAAAGAGAAAAAGAGTGAACAACTACTCCCCTTCCACACACACACACACACACATACGTACAATACAAAATATTAATATAAAATAGTTTCCTCTTATTCATCTTTCTGTATTAGCAATTTTAGAAATAACAATCGGTAGGGCCCACTGCATTTAATATTGGTTTATGAAACTTTTAGGCTCTTCTCTGAGGAGTAGTTGGGGTATACCTTTCTCAAACCCTAGGTATCTTGGGCTAATGATTAAAATTTCAATTTAAAATGATTATTGTGTTAGTACAGATGTGCCCTAGTGCTATTCTTGATATAATTTGATGTTGTATATTTATCCCATATGACAATAAAATAAAATTCATTTAAATAAAATACTTATTTAATTAATTGAATGTGCACACTTAGTATTATATTAAATGAGTTTATTATCAAAAATTGATAATATACTGATAAACTCATTTAGTACATATATTATAAATGTCTATAGTCATTGCATTATTATATGGGTAGTATTAATCTGTAGACTATCGCCTCTATCTATTTTTTTAGATTGGTATATGATATCAATAGTGGAAGGTAGTGAGTCTTATACTACTTGATATGAGATATCAAAATAGACATATGGATACTCATGTGATTGGTGGATTGGACTGTGACGTAAGATTTGTGGTTGCATTAAAATTCACTTTTGTCAATAATCACATTTTTGGACATGATGGTGCATATGGTCCACATATGGTTAGTTAGAGTTTATTACTGCTTACATACCTATGCTAGTCAAGTATGGGTATATGGCATGTGGTGGCTTTAGTCTCTTAAATATAGGGATAAGTGATAAGCCAAGATAGAATTAACTACCTGGAGTAAATTAGGATAAGATCACATACTAAGTTATTCTCAATTAATAAGTATCTATCTAGGTCAAACTCAACTTACTCGAAAAGAGTTTTGGTGCTAGAAAAGAGTTTTTAGTAATAGTTGTGTTGTATTGGGATTGAACTGAATATGAGGTCAAATGATTGACGTAATTAGAGTTTGACTAAACTATAACTCTTGCTAATATCAAAATCTTGTAATGAAGCGACATTTAGGGTGCAATAATTATGTTTTATGGTTTTTATAAATCTATATAGAGCATTCATTGCCAATTAGGTAGTCGCGATATCTATGCTAGGGGTCACCCACGACTTATAGGAACTAAATGTGATTAATTAAGATTTTCACATTTAACTTAAAAAGGAGTTTTCTATAATATTAAGAGTTAATATTATTTCCCACTGCCAATTGGACTTGAACCTAATAAGTCACATACATAAGAGTTGTACCAATGATGATAATTACTAATTTAATTATTAATTGAAGATTTTAATTACTTAATTAAATTGGATTTGCACATAGGAAGGAATTTATATTGAAAGTGCCTTAGAGAGGGGGGGGGGTTGAATAAGGCTGTAGAATAATAATCGAAATTAAATCAAATTGAACAACAAATTAAAAGAGTGTTGAGAAGGAAGAATGTTGAACACAGAGATTTAAGGAGTTTGGATTCTCAACAATCCTACGTCTCCACTTAACTTATCCCCAAGTTAGGATTTTCAATCACTCATAATCTTATTCACAAGATTGAGTTTACACAAGAGTTTAAGGCTCACTCTTACAACCTTACAAACAAGAGTTTCTAGGCTAACTTTTAAACAAATTCCCAAGTGTTTTAATGGCTAAACACTTAAACCAATTCCTTTAGAATAGAATCTCACTTCCCGTTTTCTCAAACCCAGAAAATAGAAGAACAAGAATGTCTATTCTAACACTCACCAACTCTCACAAGAGTTATACAAATATTGAAATTGTTTAAGAAAATTTGAGAGCTTAATTGAATGCTTAAGAGAGAATGAATGATAAACAAGTTTCTTAACCCTTCAATTGAACTCTAAGAGGTTTTTATATAGATAAACAACTCAAATTATAGCTGTTGGATGTATCAAAAATGTCTCCAACGTCCATAATTGATTTTTGAATCATTTTGGACTTTTTGCAGCTGAAATGCCGCTCACGATCGTGAGGAGCAACCCCTGGCTCGTGAGCGTCGATTTGAAGACTGTTGCATTCAAAAATATCCATTCAACCCTGTCAGAAATGCCCCTCATGAGTTGCTCACGATCGTGAGCGGCTCAGAATTTTCACTCTTTTGAATGCTGTCAGGACTGCCACTCACGATTGAATAGTGCTCGTGAGCAGCGATAGTGAGCGGCACAGACCCTTGGCTTCATTTTGCTCTTCTGCTCGTGAGCCGCTCGTGAGGTGCTCATGAGGAGACACCTGTAAGTCCAAAAATGTGTCTCTTTGACTCCTAAATGCTTTGGATACTTTGAGTATATTTTAGGGATAATATACTTCACCGAAATACAATATAAAGACAGTATTTCATATTTTTCGGACTATAACGAATAATCTTCATAGAAATTAGTTCCTACACTCTTGAATGAAAATTATTAGAAACTTAAATTGATTGTCAAAGATAAAAAAAAAATTAGGAGTTTGATCATGCAAATGGTTAACATATATATATCCTAAAATCTAATTCAAAGGATAAGACTATGTAATTATTAATTTAGACTTGATTGAATAGAGATATTTTGTTCAAGGACCAAATGGTAATTTACCTCTAATAATAGTATGTTCATGGGCCATGAGATGAACTATAAGGAAACATAATTAGTATGGGCCATGAGATGGACCATAGGAAATAATGTGATGGATGAAATATGGGCTTAGTCATTTTAATTGGTTGTGTGGAGATAGGCCTTATTTAAGTGCTAAATAAGTCTGCAATTGTCTTTATTTAGTTTGGTTTATATGGGTGTTATTTAAGAGTAAAACCAGTCTAACAACTTAGCCCACCCCATTAAGATTTATGAAGTCAAAGGCTAAACTTATTTTTGTAACCAAATTAATCCCACTTAACTTAAACTTTGCCACATAAGCAAAAAACTAATGCATACATAAGGCTTGAGTGTGAGTCACTCAAAGCTATGCATGCGTGATGCTTGAGTGTGAGACACTCAAAGCTTATGTTAAAAGCATGCATGCATGTTTATCTCTTATATGCTTAAGTTGGTGGTGTTTGTAAAGGTAACCAATAATTTCACTCAAGTTACTCTGACAAGCTAAAAAAGGAAAAGAGTAAAGAAAATTCTCTTAAAAGTTGAGTGTTCTTCATCTTCTTCTTCATTCTAATGTAGAAAATGAATGTAGACACGAGTGTTATATGATCATTAATCAAAAGCCATTATTGTACAAGAGTTGTATAAGAATTCATTTATTAAGCATCGTCCATTTAAGGTTGTAACAATGTCCTACACTTTCAAGCTTGGAGGAGTTCTAGTAAGTTTGTAGGTCATTAGAGGGGCTTATGGGTAGATCTCCACCAAAGGCTTGTAATCTCATTAGATAACTTATGTATTTCAAGCTAGAGGTTTCACACTTAGGGAGCTTGGAGCTAGGAGATTTTGTCATTAAACTTTCTCTTAAATTATGGAACTTGGAAATAATCTAAGTCTTAAAGACTTAACAAATGGATTATGCATGCACTTAAGAAACTTTGAGTTATAAATTAAACTGAGTTGTTGAAAAATTTAGGTTTATGGGCAATTTAAAAATGCAATATGCCATATCAAAATGCAGTAGAATCAGGCATGGCACAGAGGTATCACCTCTATGCAGGATCTGCTTGCCTGAGTGATTAGTTGACGCCATAGTTAATAAACAGGCACTTTAATAACTAAGAAGACACCTTAGTAATTGAGGAGGTGTCTCAGTGGCTAAGTCAGTGCCCTAATGCTCTGTTGGTCACTTTTTCAAACTAAAACAAAGGCCAAATTGTGTGATTAAACTTATATAATAATCTAATTAAGTTTAAATCAAGGATAAGCTCAACTGAGAACTTATCAAAGTACAAATAACCTATCTCTTGTAATGGTGAAATTTTAAAATGGAAAATCTCTAAAATAAATATTCATGTGAATATTATGAACTAAACATACTTTTGTTATATACATATTTGAAATAAAAGGTTTTATATTATTTATGAATTTCTATTGTTTAACTAAAATTGGCTTTATGGTGCCGAACTATTTTGGCAATGCCAACTTTCAGAGAGATTACTTTTAGTGATAAGAAAGTCATTTTATAAATAAGTAAATAATTATGTATATGCTTATATAAATGGAAAAAGTAAGGGACAACATCGGGTCACTTAACGAGTATTGTACCCAGTAAAGATTCTATGTTCGGAAGGTCGCATATACTTTTTGGCTATTTTTCATTGCATAATATTTGTCATATGGGTATCACATCACTCTAGTTTTGGAATGAAAGTTTACATACATACACATATAGCACATAATAAATGGAAAGTAAAGAGATTAATTACAATTATTGCATGGCTTTTTAGTAAAATACATCAAAAAGGAAAAAGCGGAAAAGTAAATCTAATCCTAAACATAGAAAACACCTACAAGATAGGAGTTAGCATAGGTATATATCTTCCATTCATCCACAGAACACATAAATTCAACAAGAAATAGCAAAGCAGCTCAAAGTGCAAGTATTATGTAGAAATGGCATGTAATGATGAAATTTGCAATAAAAGCTAATAAAATGACAATATTTTCTACCAGCATAAAATACAAAATAGAATTACTAAAAACAATAAATAAAATTTTTAAGAGCATTTTATTTTGACATCATTAGATTAAAAGAATGAGGCTCTAATCGAGAATGTGATTTTTATAATAAAAATAAAGATTTTGAACACAAATTTGATAATTTTTGAATTATGACCTTTTGTTGATTATGTACTAAAAGTTATAGTGATTACAAAGATTTTGAAAGTGACAAATTTCTGATATTCACTATAAATATAATATCGAGTTAGCAAAAAAAAAAAGCAAAATTAATGCAAAATGATGATAAAATATAAAAAGAATACAAAATGATATTTTGATGATGAAAATGATGATTATTAGCATGAAATATTCATATTTTGGTAAAAATGCAGATTTTGATATAAAAATGATGAAATTGAGAAAATTACATAAGAAATCACAGATTTATTGATAGAATTTATTTTTAACTTTATAGACACAGGTGTCAGAGAGGCGTGAGCTCTCTCGAGCTTTTATTCTATCATTTTTCAACTTAAAAGGGGTTTTTTGGTTTTTTAAAGTTTATAAAGGTGTTTTTGGACTTCCGATTCAATGAATTAATGATCATTTTCAATAAATCTCGATCCAGTCTAATGAAATGAGTCTCAGCCTATCAAATTACATGTTTGTGTAGTCATACTCTTGCGATGATCACCTAGAGCATGTGACTTGCTATTTCACGGTTCACTAGATTATATCTCAATTGATTGAATTAATAACAAACTTATCATCTTGAGAGTCCGATTTTAGGGTTTAGGTGGTTCAATTCTTTAATTTAGGCTCCTAAGCAACACTAACATATATTTTTACACTAATTACATAAATTATTACCATCATCAAACCATTTTTGGGGTTTGTCAAAATTAGTGGTATGACATTATAACACATTTGTTACCTACCATTAGATTCTTATAACCCAAAATGGTTAACCCCATTTAGGTCATATGCTTCAAATATTATGGCTCTTATGGTCATGATAAATTTATTAACTTGCTAAACCTCATTGTTCAATTAGGTATGTTTACTATGGAAGTGCAAACATGAAATATCATAATAACCCAACCCTAAATAAATAGAGATATCATATCATTAAAGTTATTTATGATATAGCTTGTTTTGGTTTGTTGATTTAGATATAATAATTTAGTTATGACATATTCATCCCACCATTGGTCCTTGTATGCCTTAAACCTAGGAACCTTCTGGAATAATTAGTTTTAGCCCCTATATATCCAAAAGAACTAAACAGCTTGGAACTTATCATGATATGTTATACTAGTCATGATAAGTTAATTTGTGGTTCACATTTATGATTTATTAGGATATATATGGACTAAAAGTCTATTTTATTTAGACCATGAAGATATTATATTCGAGTTTAATATAGCATCTCTATAATGCAGTGTTACGATTATCCTGATATCATATATTTGGTCATAATTCTAAAAGGTAACTTGGTTTAAATCATGTATGTATTAAAAAATTCTATCCAAATCTAAGTTATACATTTAAATACAAATGACCTTTATTTATTATTTTTTCTTTTTGAGAGTATATACGAGCTGGTTCATCCCCCTTTGATGATCTAGTAAGACCCACCTAGAAATAAGTAGAACAAACTACATGTGTTAGAGAAATAAAGTTGGAAGGGATTATATGTATTTTTTGCATTGTTAATTGTCATCCATGCATCTATTTATGCATCTATGCATTCATGCATGACCTTATGCATGAATTCATGCTAATTTATTTACAATTGTCATATGTAATGCCTAAAGTGTCTTAACATTGCAGTTTGGTTAGAAGAGAGAAAAGGGTAGATTGGTCAAGTTTGTCATAGAAGGATCATCACAACCTATAAGGATGAAAGACGTTGATAAGTTAGTTAATGAAAGGGTAATGAGTATATTTAGAATAATATGGGTTAGTTATTGCAAGCTACTAAAGAGACAGAAAGTCAGAATCAGAGATCATCATATAGGGCAATTCCACCTTCACCACTTCAAGGAGATGGTACTATAGAAGAGGAAGTAGTTTTGATAAACCACCTTTGATTGAGGATTAGATTAAGGCTTATGAGGTTTAGAAGTCACAGTATAAGGCTAAGATTCCTATTTTCTATGAGGAAAAGAAGATAATGATGGAATAATATGCTTTAATTACTAAACAGCTTCAAAAGCTTTAGACTCAAGTAAAGCAAGCTTCTACGGGTTTTGATATTGATGAGTTGTGTACATTAAAAAATCTTAATTTACACTCGAAGTTTAAGATGCCTGAGCTGACTAAGTTTTTTGGGATTGGTAATACATTTTCAGTATTTTAAGGCTATGATGTCTACGCTTTCAGGTTTGACAAATGACCAAATTTGGGGCTTATTCTCATTTTCTTTGTAAGGATCCACTCTCACTTGGTACCTTTGGCTTGATAATACTGTAAAAGAAAATTGGAAGGAAGTGGTGAACTAGTTTCTTAAGTAGTATTCCTATAACACTCAGATTAAAGTTTCACTACTAGACTTTTATCCAAAGAAAATTGGACTTTCACTACTTGGCATAAGGTTATTCTAAGAGGGACACTTGGCACAATAAGTGGGCACCAAGTTCAAACTATTCTCGAACAAGTGTTAAATAACTAATGGAAAAGGATATTTCATTTACAATAAACCTTAAACTTAATTAACTTATTACATCTTTTACCACTCATCTTGATTGACTATAAATAGAAGTTTCTTTGAAACATTTAGGGGGTTGGATCAATCAATAATGGAAATAAATAATAAAAAAACTAGTAGAGAAACTATGCAAAAATTAGGAGAATTGTAAATGTAAACCAAAGAAAACCCAAATCCTCTCTTTATCTTTACTCATCCCACAACGTAAACTCCAAAAAAACAATTATGTAAACTCAATCCTATCCCAACACATTCATCTTTCTCAAACCAAACCTAAAATCAAATTGAAACTAATCATAAAACTCATTTGTCCTAAAACCTTTTTCAATCGACTTTCTTCAATCAATTCTTATTTATTGGTGTGTTCTTCCTTAAATTCTGAGACCAAGCACTTTTAATAACATCATTCTCATTTATTTTCATCTATTTTCTAGAGTTTGTGGCTTTGTTCTTTTGATTTTTTTTTATCAAAAAAGTTTAAAAATTGAGTTGTCTAGGGATGGATGGTCGGATTTGGCTGATGAATAGCCAGTCGACCATCCATTACTCAATTCCAACTATTAGTTACTCTCAAATTGATTGTCCTTGCTTGAAATCCGGCTGTTTATGCTCTTGAACCGACCATTCTTTCCTCTTGTCCCTAAATGATTCCTATGATGGACTATGGGGTTCCTAAGTGTATAATGTTAATCATACAACTTCAAAACACTCCCCAAAGGTCCTAAGATGATGGAATGAAGTTATTTCCCCTTTTGTTTTCAATTGAAAATGGTTTTTCTTAAGTTTTCTAAGTTTATGTTAGTTTTTGTTTGCTTATTTATTCACTTAGTTTTTGATTCTTGCATTTAGTTGTTAATCATGGCCATGGCTCTTGATAAATTCTTAATGATGTGTTGATGGTTTCTTTATTGTTTGATAATGTGTTTCCTTAGTTTGGTTTTGATATTATTGTTTAATTTGTGATTATGTGTATATGTTTATATAAAATCAATTTTTCCTTGATATTCTCATAACCAGGTTGATTGATTTTGGCATGGAGTAGCATATACGGTGATAGTTTCTATTCTTGGTGATTTTGAGACTATATGTGAGTCATTTTATGATCCATGAAGTGTATTGTGCTCATTAAGTGTCTTGTACATACTTTGATACTTAAATTGTAGTTCCTTTTGTATAGATTCTTGTTTTTAATAATGTCTTAAGTCTTCTTTCCTCATTGACCATACTAACCAACATCTTATGTATGCTTAATCAGCCAAAAAAGATCAATCCTCTTCTTTCCTCTTGCATTAATGCATTTCTATGCATCTCATGTGCTTTTTTATATATCATTTACTTGATGTATATCACTAACATGCATATGCTCCATTCTTAGATCCTCTAGATGCATTTTATATGCACCCCGACTTGCATCAGTATCATTCTTGCATGTACCATAGAATTTGCATGCACCCTTACTTACATCATGCATCACTTTAACACTTACCCCATATTTATTAAGTTCTTGTGTGTATCATGCATTCACATTAGCATCATTCATTGCATTTTCTTTATATATCTTAATATTAGTATCAAGCTCTCAATCTTTCAAGTTACCAACTTCTTACTAAATCACACTAACATCTATTATCTCTTGCTAACAATACTAACATTTTGCTAACGTGTTATGTTCATAACTCTTGTTCCTTACCTTCAATCTCCTCATTTTTTTTATTATTGTTTTTTTTCATATTTTATTGATGATATATATCTTGATTGTTGATTGTGTTACTTATTCTTGAAAACTATACCATTAATAAACTAAAAGTATACCATTGTTTCTTGTATTTATTTACAGTTCATTTGTTTACTTCTCATTATATAATATGCAAATAATGTCCTTTTAATATGATCATTATTGACTATTTATTATACATTCATATGCCATAGTAGAATCTTTTTCTTAATGTATCTTATTATGTTATGATGATAATGTAATCATTTTCATGTAATTGCTATTTCATCTTTCCTTATCTTTTCTTATTTATAGCTTTAATTTATTTCCTTGTTGCAATTTTCTAAATTTTACCTTTTTGTTTTCCTGTGAGGTAGAAGACATAGAATAGCTATTGTGAAGTTTGTTTTAGTTTAGTTTCTTGTATAATTAAGAACTTTATATTAAGGCTAGATGTATTAAACTGATTTTGTACTGAAGTTGCTTTAGAACTCAATTGTTTTAGTATAAATAAATTTGTAAGAGTTAATATAAATTTCAAGAGCTGGTATTGAATGAGATATTAGTATTATGTTTTGATGGTTTAGTTTAAAAATATAAATTAATATGTAAGAGTTCCATGGAAAATCAAATTTGGGGTGTTAAATAAAATGATTATCAAATGTACAAATGGTTAGTTCAGATTAGAAAGGATATTCAACCACATTGGTACTCGAGTTAGGTAGATTAAGACCTACAATCATATGACTGAGGAACCGATGGGGTTGGTGTCACAACTTACAACATATTAATTAATTTAGTGTTAATTGAAAATATATATTTGGAATAAGTAAAAAAAACATTCTCAATGTAATATATTTTTCATTAAAAATGAATATAATAAAGTTATTATTATGAAAAAATGTCTTTAAATTATGAATAATGATACTTTGTGTAATACTAATTATTCCGTTTCAGTGTTTGTTCAATTAACCAAAACGAGTGTCGTTTCTGTAATTAGTTTGGGAAAATAACTAACCGTTTGTTGTTGTCTTGCTCTTTCTCATGAAAAATTCAGAAAGTATTTTTCCTTTTAATGGTGGAATGTCAGAAGAGTCATGCGTAATTCTGTTTTGGCTCCGTTCTAGTAATGGGTATGTTTTGCTTCAGGAAAATTCCAAAAACGTTTTGGCCAACTCTATTTTTCGCGATTGCTTGGTCAATTTTGCTTCATAGGAATGAAATTGTTTTCAACAATGTTCATTCTTCTCTTCATCGAGTGTGGCAGTTAATCTTCCTTTCAGACAGCTAGTTGGATGAAAGCTCTTAATCTAACTTTCCCTTACATGGCAACTGACCTTTTCCAAAGCTCAACTGGTATAAAGCTGGTGAAATGAACTAAAACTCTGTCAGTTGTGTTGTTGTCCTACTGCTGATTTGGTCCCTCCTTGGTGCTAGTCTGCGAAGTGCTTTCTACGTCTTTGATATTATTCAACTCTGCTCTGAATATGTTGCGGCTCTATATTTTGTCCATCTTGGACAGCAGCTGTTTTTTTTTTTTTTTGAGAAAAGACAATAGCAGGGCAAAGATTTAGAACACAATAATCTGCAAATGAACATCAAGACCCTCAAGGTCATTACACATGAGACTAACTAAGCCAGGAACAGGAAAATGAAGAAGTGTTAAACCTGTTGGAGGAAGAAGAAGATAGAAGGAAATGAATAGAAAAGATAACTTCTATATTGCATAATGAGAGAAAAATACAGAACTATAAATAGACTCACACTCACACTAAATTTAGACTATAATTAATCTAATACATGACATGACTCTTGATAAACTTGACTCTGTAAATTCATAAACTTAACACTTAAGTATTCTAAATATTCATGAACATATATTTAATACCAAAAGGACTCTTCATCTGTGTGTATTAATTTGAGTTTAATTCCAACACTCCTCCTTAAACTCAAATTCTAGTTACTCCAAGTTTAGATCTCAATCTTGAAAAATCTTCAAATTTCAATGCCTTGGTAAATATATCAGCAACCTGGTCTTGAGATTTCACATATTTCAGCTGCACTTCCTTCTTGCTAATGCTTTCTTTAATAAAATGAAATCTTGTGTCGATATGCTTGCTTCTGTCATGAAAAATTGGATTCTTTCCCAAAGCAATTGTAGACTTGTTATCAATAAAAATTTTCGTTACATCTTCTTGAGTTAAATGCATTGTCTTCAACAACTTTCATAGCTATATAGCATGACAAACACAAGTAGCTGCAGCAACATACTCTGCTTCACAAGTTGAAAGAGTCATAATAGATTGCTTTTTTTTAACTCCATGTGACTGCAGCTTCTCCAACACAAAATAGAAAACCAGAAGTACTCTTTCTGTCATCAATATCTCCTCCCCAATCACTATTACTATAACCAAATAGATCAAAGTTATTGGAAGAAGAATAAAACAAGCCATATTCAAGAGTTCCTTTCACATATCTCAATATTCTCTTAGCAGCCTTCATATGTAAATAAGTTGGAGCTTCCATATAACGATTGATAAGTCCAACTCCATAAGTAATATCAGGTCTAGAACAAGTTAAATACCTGAGATTTCCAATAAGTTTCCGAAACAAAGTTGGATTCACCTTCTCACCATCATCAAATCTAGACAACTTAGCTCCACATTCAACAGGTGTACTCACAGGTTGACAATTCTCCATGTTGAACTCTGTCAAGATTTTCTTAGCATAATTATTCTGAGAAATAA
>CATIWK010412608.1:0-16700 GCA_949634005.1 Mallotus japonicus
TTTATTTATTTATTTACTTTTTTATTTATGGTTATGGTTATTTCAATAAATAATATATATATATATATGTATTTATATATATATATATATTTCTGATTTTGATTTTAAATCAAATTAGAATTAAAAGTGGCATATACCAAAAGGGGTTTTGGTAAGTGAAACCCTAGTTGAGAATTCTATAAATATATCATGTTCTCTAGGGTTTCACACACGTCTATCACTTTAGCCACCTAAATTCGTTTTCTCTCCCTTTGAGAAAACGAAAAACACAGAGAGTTCATTCGTTCTTGATTTTGTGAGACAATCAAGAAGGTGCTAGCACACAGATTCATTTTGAATCAAGGCTGTTCATGTGGATACCAATAGAGGATGCATCCTTTTGGAGACATCTAAATCCGTTCACAGAAAGCAAAAAGCTCGAGGTAGGGTGTCACCAGTGTGAACCTCCTCTCTTCCTTCCAGCAATCTAGCCTTTGCTTGGGATTATGGTAAGGTTTTAGAAACCCTAACTAAATCAATTAATTGAATTGCTTGGATCCGGGTTCGGGTATGTGATAAATTTTTAATTTTCTGCTACGTTTTCTATTACAAAACCCAACACTTACAGTCATTAAGCTATATAAATTTAGTACTCAATTAGCCGTGCGGATCTTGACTTTTCCTAAAGTATTAATCAATCTCTCTCAAGCATCAATTAATTTAAATTCACAATTATCAATCAAGGTAATAAAGACCCAATTATCATTGCATTCCAAACACCTAAACATCAAAATCATGAATTATGAAGCATAACTCAAAAAGGAATTTAATCAACTTAATTTATCTCTAATTTTGAGTAAGTTAAGCTTGTATTTATAGGTCTATTAGAATTACCTTCTCTCAATGCATAATCCCAATTAAAATCATGTTATTGATGGTCAAGCAATACCAAGCATTAAGAACAATAAACACAATATGCAACAACTAATGAGTATATTAAATTCAAAGCTTAGATCATGTTCGAATTATTAATCCCTATAACAAAGAAAAATTTAGCCTAAAATAATGTTATTAATCCCCAAAAATGCATAAGAAAGACCCACAATAAAAAGTATAAGAAAGAGAAGAAGAATAAGAAGAAAATAATTATGATTAATCTTGACTCTTGAATCTTCAATCTTCAATCTTGAATATTAAATCTTCACTTTGTTGTGGTTTGTTTGATCTTCTAGGGTTCTTCTTTTGTATTTTTCAGTGGTGTTCTACTCTGGAATTCTCCTTAAAATCCCCCAAAATTCCTCTTAAATAGTTCCCTTCAAGTTGCCCTAAAAATAACTTTCCTTAATTATTTCTCTTCGACATGCATGGCTATTAGGCAATTTTTGCAAATGCACGGTTCGTAATAAGTAGTAAAGTTTGAGTATCGAGTATCATTCCAACAAGAAGATTGATACTAAGTACCTGCCTTAATTTTATTTCCACAAGCTAACAAAAACATATTAATCAAAATACAAAAATATATTAACTAAAAATAAATTCTAAATCTAAAATATTCCTTTAAAATTTAATAATCAAAAGATAGAGCCTGGATTCGCTTCACTAGACACTTACTCGAATTACAGGATTTAATCCTAATTCAATTTGTTGTTACAGTTGTAGACGGCGGGGTTTAGCGCGCGTCCAAGTTTATTACAACCGCGACACTGTTTGAGCTTAGGGCTCTGGAGAACACACTAACCATTATCACAAAGACATGGTGTGGAGATGCGGAGTCGCCACCCAGGGTAATAACTAGGACAAATCAATGAGTGGTGGTAACTTGATTCTCTAAACAAGTTGCACCACAATCAGGAGTTCTGGATACAGAATACCAACTTCTCTAGTCTTGTGTTCATTAGAATTAGATTATGAATTACTATATTATTCTCTAACTACATGCAATTTCATATAAACCCTAATTAAACATCCATAAATCCCAAAGGCAACTAATCATGAAAAAGCATATAAGAAATGCATTCATACAAAGCATATCAACCCTAGGTTAGTCTAATCTACACATTTTAATTAAAGTGAGCTTAGTTTACAAATTATGAAAGCTTAAATTAGTGGGCCTAAATTAACAAATTTTAAATCTAAATGGCCTTAATTCTACCAATTATGAAAAAGGGCTTAATTAATGAGCTAAGACTAGATTAATTTTATTAACTAAAATGGGCCTATGTCTAAATTAACTAGGGGGGCCTAAATGCATTCTAGCCTAAAATCTAAATTAATTATGGGCCTAAAATCAAATTAATTAATTATTAAACCTATTAAAAGAAAAAGGTGATCTAGTGATTTAACCTAAAAAACCTAAAAACAAAGGAAAAACAAATAAACATGCAAATCATAAAAAACAATAACAAACGAAGCAAAATAATAACCAAAATAAACAAAACTATTAAAATAACAAAACAATTAAAACATATATTTAATGATATCTAACCCTAATTTAATTAACATGCAACCTAAAATGAATCTAAACCCTCCATTGATTTTATTAGAGTTTTACCAAATTGAACCTAATTTACTAACCAATTAATCAAAATAAAGATCACTCATCCACACACATAATTTCATTATTCCCACTATCGGGGCTATTACAATAAAAACAAAATAATTAATTAAACAAACCCAAAAAAACATAAAATAAAACAAACAAGAAAAACTAAAAATTAAATAAATCCTAATGAAACTAAAATTAAATACATAATTAAAATCCATGGCATTCCATGGACCTTTATGAGTTCTCCATAGGTTTTCTCCATGTGTTCATGTCACCCCATCCATCATAAAATACACAAAAAGAATGAATAAAAATTAGTAATCGAACAAAATTAAATGTTAAAACAAAATCAAATTAAATAAACAATAAAAATCAAATAAAAAATAGAAAGGAGTAGAAGAAGAGATGTGAATGCAGTATTGATTTGCTCCTCAGAGTGGTATGAATCACCGTTGCTTTTTGAATAGATCTTCAATGCCTGATGTTTTTCTCTCAAAAGTTTACTGCTCCTTAAAACAGTATGAAAAAGAAGAATGTTTAACTCTGTGTGTGCAGGTGTGTGTGTTGCGTCTCTCTCCAAAGCTTTTTTTAAAAAACCTCCTTCTCCTCCTGGAGAGCTTAGCTTGGGTTTATATAGAAAACCCTAGCTCAAAGTCACGTCTCTCCTGTGACTTCCAGAGACCTAATTTGATTTGTAAAAGGATTCTTATTTTCTAGAAAAATCCAGATAATTCCTAGGAAAAGGATTTATCACATCATTCAACCAATCAAAAAATTAGGAAAATAAAAATTTATTTACTAAAAAATTAAAAAAAACGCAGACGAAATGCAATCAGAACAGCATAATCCCGATCGGGATTATGTATTTTCGATCGGAAATATATAATTCCGATCGGAATCATGCATTTCTGACTGAAAATGTGTAATTCCGGTTGGAATTACATATTTCCGATAGGAAATATATAATTCCGATCGGTTCATTTTTTTTAACTTTTAATTACGAAAAAACCCCTAAAAATAACAAAACTTTACAATTTAGTCCTTAAAAAAACCAATTAAATCCCCTTGAAAACTGCATTTAAACCTTTGAGATTTCGAACTTCAAATATTGAAGATATATTTATAATATTCTCATCATCGGAGTCCTCTGTCTCATCCACACTCCCTTATCCCGAAATTGGGTGTCTACAACAGTCAAGGGTAAATTACTCAAATTACTTAAAGTTTCTTTCAAGATCATTCAAGCATGCTAAAACTAATTACCGCCTATTTTCATGGTCAAGTAAATTAATTAAGACTCATTAAGTTCCTTAGCAATTTAATACTCCCCGAAGAATTCATCTACTTTCGTGATCGAGGTTCCTAAGTTTCACAGATCTATAAGCTAATAGATCATGCAACTTTCATTGTCTACTAATCTACCCAAAAACATGCATTTAATCAGACCTAAAATCAAATACAAGAACATATAAAAGCAAGTTGTAAAATTGACTGAATATTAACTTATTGAATTAAAACATAAAAATCCAAACAAGCAATAGTCTAGCTACACGAATCCAAATCCTGAGTAAATTAATTACACATGATGGAAATAGTCATAATTAAAGATATTCTAAACATGACAACAATTCTGCTGAACGTGGTTGACTTGAATCTCCGCTTCTTCTCTGCTCAAAAATATCTCTAAGTGAATTGAATGATTGATGGATTGATGAATGAATCCTCTCTCTCAATTAGGCTTAACATTTCTTCCTTTTATATCTATCTTTTGACCCAAAACTTCCAATTCTATAATATTCTCATTCTGTAATCTTCCAAATATGAAATATTCTAATTCCGTAATCCTGAATGAAAGAGGAAGATTTTTTATGAGCACACACCCTAGCACATGGCTGTGCAGAAGAGTGTGCATGAGGGTGTGTACGCGGGTGTACAGGGCAATCTTGTGTACACGGCCTAGCACATGGCCATGTGCATAGGTGTGTACTATTCCATATTTGTTCATGGCCTAGTATATGGCCATATGGTGGGGTGTGCATAACTTCTTCATCGGACTTGGTTTTAATCATGTTAGTGCACATCTTCTTGCACAGGCGTGTGGTGAAGTGTGTAGGATTCTTGATGAGCACATGGGCATGTGCTAGCCTGTGTACGCGATTGTGCAGAGGTCCTTTACCCACACGGTTGAAGACACAGCGTGCAATACTTCAGCCCACAAAACTGTAAAAGTTTGGCTTAATTAGACACTATAATGCATATAATTATTAAATAAACATGCAAATGTATTCTTTAGAATGCAATTCAATAACATTATGCTAAATGCAAGTAAAATAAGTAACAATTAAATAAACTTATAAAAATATATTATAAAACTAATAAGAATGCTCCTTAAATTATATGTATAAATGACACTTAACAAATCCCCCCACACTAAACTTTTTCTTGTCCTCAAGCAAAAATATGTAAGAACATTCATTAGTGCAACAAACTTAGCATATTGATAGACTTCAAAGTGCCCATCTGCCACAATCTTAGGTTAATACAAAGCTTATAAATTAAAATCATATTGATAAATTCAAAGTTAAAGATGTAAGTTTTACCAAGTGAAGAGCAAACTTAGATGTTGAATTTCTAAAAATATGCAAATTGGTAATCGAAAAAAATGAAAGTAAATGATACTATTTTTTGCAACCTCAAGCCACCCCTTGATTCCATCATATAAAAGATAGCAATATTTAATTTTATTTTATTAGCGAGTGCGTCTTACGCTCCATCTCGCTTTAATCTCTCTATTCTTCTCACTTTCCGTAATCCCCCGCCGTTCTAGTATTACTAAGCGTGGACACTGTCAAATGAGTCCTTTGGATACTCATACTCAGGTTAGAGCATTGGAGTAGATTTCAGAGTATAAAAATATAAAAGTTTATACACTGCTCTAAAGAGAGAGATTTTTTTTTTACTGGTATCAAGTGCGTGCTAGTGTCAAGGTTAGAACAAAAGATAACATCCAAGTATCACTTACAAGCATTTTTCTGAACTATCAATTTTCATATTCAGTTATTCAAAAGTAAGTAAGCATTAGGTTCATTAGAATTTCAGAAGTCTTTAACTATAAATTATCTATCTAACTTAAAAATTTACAAGTTAAGCATTAATAAAAAATTGTAAAATATGTTCATTGAAATCACTTTCGATATGTTATGCTCATTACAGTGATGAATTTTCAAAAATTTAGCGTGTGGGGTGGGTATGTGTGGATGTAATCATGCAACATGTAATATTAGATATGATATAGATATGGAATGCAGATAATATGTAATTCAATATATATGCTTTCCCCCACACTTAAACAAGTCAGTGTCCGCAATGACTAAAGAAAATAAATAAATAAGTGAGAGGTGGAAAGAACGACTTCCCTAAATGAGAGGTGGGCAGACAATGGCCTGAAAAATAAAATGCACTAAAACAAAGAAATATTAAAGAAGCAATATTAAAAATACTGAAAATAAACATAGAGAGTATATTAAAAACTAGTGCAAGAAAAGAAATAAAATGATAGTACTAAAAGAAAGGAAAATAAAATGAAATAAAGCAGTAAAACTAGGCATCGCGGTCATGGTCATCCTCCACATCCACAGTGGTGATATTAACATCGTCAGTTGGAGAAGCATCTAATGGCGCATCATCTGGTGAACTGGCATCCTCCTCGGTAGTGCCGAAATCCTTATAGCGAGGTCGGGGAGGTAACTCAATACCCTTAGCTTGACAGAGCTGTTGTAGTCCATCACAAAGCCAGGCAAATGTGGCAGTGTGGAAACGCTGGGTATGCTGCATTTCAAGAATAGTAAGCTCTAAATCACTAAGAGCAGCAGTGGAGGAAGAAGGAGTAGTGGTAGAAGGGCCTGCTGCTGTAGCAATGGGTATAGCAAATGCCTGTGGAGGAATACTAGAGGTAGGAGGAGTTGGAGTAACTGGAGCGTCACCAAGCAAGACATATCGTCCCTCACGCTTTTTAATAATACCAATGTTTCTCATGATATGCAGGTTGAAGGGTAGCATGGAACAAATCTCATTCAGTCCAGTAAGTGAGCTAAAAAAACCCAGTCCCTTAGCTAGTCGAGTGATATATGAACCTCCACATAAAGCCCTTCTCTTTTTCCTAGTCATCCCCTCTATATACAGGGAAAATCCATAGCCTAAGTAAGGCACTAAACCTTTATGAAAACATCAAAGATAAAAAAAATCCCGATTAGTACCCATGTACTTTCTCGACACCCACAAATGGTAAAGGCAATTAGCCTATGCAAATAACGCAGGGCGGGGTTTCCTATGCTTGAGCTCTTAGTGATTCTAGGGTCGTAAGGGTTTGGATCCAAATTACCTTCCTCCCTCCAATGGACAGCAGGATTTTCATTACCTATATCAATGACAGACCGTTGATAGTATGGACTGGAAATAAAAGTTTGGTCATAAAAACCACAGTTGAGAGCAAGATCTATAAGCGAAAGAGAAAAACTCTGACCACCCAAACTAAATTGTACAGTAGCGGGTTTGGCAAAAGGGGTTTGTTTTTTCTCAAAAGAAAATGTAGATAGAAATTCAAGTAGGAGTTCACAGAACACAAGTTCACGGATCTTAACAAAAAAGTCCCACTTAGAGGTTTCTATCATACTACCAACAGTATTTCCTAATCCAATTTCATCTAATGCTCCTGACTTAAAATAATAACTTGGTTGAATATGTAAAGGAGAGAGATTAGTAAGTCTTGCCTGGTGAGTAGTGGACCCAAATCGAAGGAGGGGATGCACAGATGCTGATGAGGTCTCAGGACCCGAGATACATGTACCACGTGGAGAAGGTGGATGCTAGTCAGTACGTTGTCGCTTTGCACGATCAATGGAGGAAGCATTCTTTGTGCGCACCATTTGCTTTTAAATAGAAAGAAAACGACAAGAGGGATGATGACAGGAACGAAAAGGAAAAAGAAAAAAAATGGAGTAAAAAGAAAGAAAAGAAGTTGAAAAAGAAAGAAAAGTAAAAAAAATGGTGCGTACAAAGAATGCTTCCTCCACTGATCGTGCAAAGTGACAACGTATTGACTAGCATCCACCTTCTCCATGTGGTATAGAAGGATCCATGGTTGTCGTGTGATGACCACCCCTTTATTTCAACAATAAAGGGGGATGTTAAGGATGTCTTTGTTTATTCATTGATAAAAATAGGAGAGCGTGCTTGGGAACAGGATGTTGTGTATGACCTATTTAATGAGAGAGACGCAAGGGCCATCTTGAGCATACCTTTGAGCTTGCGATGTGACAGGGATGTTTGGTTCTAGCCATTGGATAAAAATGGATGCTATTCGATTAGAAGTGGTTACAGATGTTTGATAGAGGCTAAATAGGTCTTATAGTATGGTGGAGTTTACGTTTGGAATAAATTATGGGCTCTCTAAGTGCCTCATAAAATGAAGCCTATGATTTGGCAGGTGGTCACTTTTTGTCTTCCAACGCTATATTTATGGGTTAGTAGAAAGGTGGATGTTGTCAATGTTTGTCGAATGTGTCAGGTTGCTCCTGAGAGTATTTTTTATATGTAAGCATCTTGTCTTATGGCAAAGTGTTGTTGGGATTTAACAAGAGGCCATGTCATTAGTCATGTTATTACTGATTTTAGTGAGTGGATTGGCAGAATGTTTGATATTTGCAATGTCACTGAATGTGCGACTTTGGTTGCTACTGCTTGGAGCATTTGGAACAGCAGAAATGGTCTTGTGTGGAATAATGAAAGACGAAGTCCTGAGAATATTGTACTCCTGGCGTAAAGGTTTCTGCAAAATTAGGAATATACTCAATCGAATGGTGTAGGTCATGCTTCTGTGAGTCCTCTTATTCATATTCAACTATATTGGCAAAGGCCTGCTTTGGGAAGGGTGAAGTTCAACGTTTATACAGCCCTATTTGCAGCTAATAGAAGTCTAGGAATTGGGTGTGTTCTTCGGGACAGTACTGGAGGTTTTATTGCAGCTTTACAAATGACCAAACCTCATGAAACCCAAACTGTGAAGTTGGTAGAGGCTCTTGCTTTGCGTGAAATTTTGATCTTGCTAAAGTCTCATGGTGTTCATAATGTTAATGTAGAAACATACTCATTGTTAGCTATGCAATCTATGTTATCAGTTGAATTAGACACTTCTCATTATGGGCTTGTTATTTCATACTGCAAGTTGATTTATAACGAGATTATAAGTTGTGTTATCTCGCATGTTAGGAGTTCAGTGAATTAAGCTGCCCATGTCCTTGCCATGGGGGCTGATTCTTTGTCTGGCTCGTTGGTTTGGAGCGTTGTTCCTCCAACCATTTCTGATGTTCTTCTTTGTGATCTTTAATAAAAGTTATCTTTAGCTTCAAAAAAATCATATTTTTAAAATATCATAATGTTTTCTAATATATTGCATTTTTCTCTAATTTATCGTGAGCTTTTGACAATAATTTCAAAATATTACAATTTTTTCAATATGTTATAAGCTTTTAAAGATATCGTGAATTAATAATTTTTCTATAAAATATTGTAAAAATTTTCTCGATTAATTAAATTGTGTCACGTCAGTTGCTAGCTTTGATATGTATGTGTGTGTGTATATATATATATATATATATATGCAATTAGGTATTGACAATTAAGAAATTTTTGTTAGGCAAAAATATTTTATCTTTTTTATCACTTGGTTTTATTGTTCATACATAAAGATTTCATTGTAAATATATTTTCACATAAATGATAAATCAATCAAATATCTTTACATGATTTTTGCAAATTGGTACACTCACCTTGGCCATCCACAATCACCTACGGTGTCAAAAATTACTGAAGATAACAAGTTGGAAATGTTGGTTGCCATTTGTATTTGAATTAGCAAAAATAATAATATTTGTTTGGCGAGTAGAAGTCTGCAAGGAATCAAATTAACATGTTAACCTAGGATTTATATGGCCGACCACTGTACTGTACTGACTAGTTTTGTGAATTTTAAATACCGTAAAAATTCTAACTAGTTTTGAGAATTTATATGGCCGACCACTGTACCGTACTGACTTTAAAAGCTTTGGATGCATCACTTATCCACTTCTTCCATAATAATAATAGCGAAAATAGTCTAAATAGATGTTCTTTATTGAAACGGCAGTGTGCGCACATTTTGGTTGTCATTTCTCAATTTTTAATAACCAAAAAATAATATTTAATTAATTTTTAAATAAAGTAACCAATAGTTGGTAAGATGTTTATTAATTATCATTCAAATCAAATCAGCTTTAGTTCTCTTATATTTTTAAACAATAATTTTTTCTTTTTAGTTAGAGAGTGTTTGATTCCGTGGATGAAAAAAATTTAATAGTTAATTTACATCAAATAACTTGATTATATATATTAAGTGAGATTTAACAATTACAAGTTGATACTTGATAGTTGTTTTAATCTCTATTAGCTCCAAATTTTACAAGTTAAGAGTCTGTTTGATTTAATTGTTCATAATAATTGATAGTTGGTAGCTATTGTTATTAGCTTATAGTTGACAAATGTGAATCATTTGATAAAAATTCATTAGTTGTTGCTATTATTATATTAAAATATATTTTATTTTTAAATATAATTTTATATTTTTTATTATAGGGATATTTTACAGTTATTTTTTTTTTTTTACTTTATAAGTGTTTTCCATCATTAATGATGATTATAAATAAAGTAAAAATTATTTTTAAAAAAAATAAATATAAAATGCACCTTTATTATATTTTGAGTTTTATAAACTATTTAAAATAGTGTAAAATAATAAAAGATAATGTATTAAAATAATAAAAGATAATGTATTATCTTTAATTTATACATTAATTAAACTTATGAATAGAAATTATTTAAAAGTTAATTTTAAAATATGTTGTTTACTAATATAAATATTTTTAAAATATAAATATTATGGTTATTTAATTATTAATTTCAATTTAAATTAGTATCTTGTTTTATTATAAATTTAGAAAAGAATAAATTCTTTAGATTTAATTTAAAAGAAATTATTTGTTATTAATTATTTAAATATAAATATATATAAATATAAATATTATTTAATTACTAATTTCAATATAAAATTAGTATCTTATTTTATTTGGATAAATTTAATTTAAAATAATTTATTTGTTATTAATTTAATTTTAAATAATAAATTGTACAAATTTTAGATATCAGTTAGTGGGAAAAAAAATCAAAATAAAACTTATTAAATGTAGAGTTATTAGAGAACAAAATGCTATTCGCTGCTAATTTTTAAATCTAATCAAATACTTAAAAATCTAGTTGTTTGATGAGAAACAATTATTAGCTCTCATCATCATCAATTAAAATAAACACCCTCATTTTTAAAATTTTTCACCACCTGATAATTGGTTTGATATTTTTTGAATTTAAACTATATTTTTATTTAAAATTAACTAATAATAAATTAATTTCTCTTCAATTAAATTTGCACAATAACTAGTTTAAAATTTATGATAAAACAATTATTATTTTAAGTTTTAATTAGTAAAAAATAATTATACATTTATATTTATAAGTTTTAAGAAATTATATTAATAAAATTCAAATCTCAAAGCTCATTTAGTATAATTTCTAATAATATTTTTAATAATATACAAATTAAAATAATAATTTATTATTTATTATTTTTAAATAATTTTCATAATTGAAAAAGTATTACAGTATGCATAAAATTATGTTTAAAAATAAATTAATGAATCTTTGACATGATAACAATAACAACAAATAAAATTTTACCAAACAATTTATATTTATCAGTTATTGATTAAGTATATTCATTTTTTTGAGAGAAAGTATAAAAACAAATATTCTATGATTTCATATTTTTATTTTCTGACTTTTGAGTTATTTTGTAATAAATTAATATTTTATATTTGAAAATAATATTAAAAATGCTAAATTGACTTTTTTTTTTTTTATAAAAATGATAACATGAAAACAATATTTCATGAATGAGCATTTGATGGTTTAATAATGAGTTTCGTATCTATATAAGTCTGATTAATTTTTATTTATGTTATCATTGATTTATCAATCAGTATCTCAATTCATATGTGTTGTAACTTACAGATTTTTTTTTTCACAAATATCCAAAAAAAGGAAAAAAAATTTCAAAAATGTGGTTGATTTTTTCTTTAAAAATACGATATTTAAAAATAATTATTTCAAAAATATGGTGGTTGCTTTCATGTATCAGAAAATAATTAAAACAACAAAAATAACCTAAAAAATCACAAAATAACTGAAACAACCAAATAAAACAACAAATAATACTTACTGAAAACAACCAAAAAAATCACACACACCCACCAAATCAACGAGAACACATGAATTGGAAAAAATCTAACAATACACATAGTACCAAAAACACAAATCCAAAAATAAAATGAGAAAAAATAGAATTCAAGAATCATCCAAGTGCCAATAACCAAATAAATGATTCTCACTCATCAAATTAAAAAAAAAATTATGGATTGGCAAAAATCTATCAACAACATCCTAAACATAAATTCAAAAATAAAATCAGAAAAAGAAGAAGAAGAAGAAACATCGATCATATCGTTTGAGCTTTCTCTGTTGTTGGAGATCTATTGTTAATGAGATTTTGCAAATTTTATTATAGTTAAACAAAACATAGAAAATTTGGTTAATTTTGCAAAATTAGAAAAAAGAAGAAGAAAATGATGTACAGCGTGAAACCCAAAAAAAAAAAAGTTTTTATGAAAATATGGAGATAAAAGTGAGAAAAAACCATAATTTTTAAAAAGTTTGGTCAAATATCAGTTGCATAATGTAATTTTACCTAATTTTTAAGGGAAGTTCTCACAAATAACCTAAACACCAAAAAATATATCCAAAATAGCATTGACTTTTTATTATTTCAAAACTAATTTTCTGAATAAATACTTTTCAAAAATAACCCACAAAAATACACTTCTTCTTCTTCTCCTTTATTTCCTTGCTCTCTCACACACTCGCTCTCTTTCTCGTGCTCTCTCTCTCTCGTTCTCTCTCTCTCACTAAACATAAAATTTTATTCTGTACAATTTTTGCTTGGGCATAACATCAATAATTTGTTATTGATACTCTACAAGTTGTCCTTTTGGAATTTTATCCATTTGTTTTTTTAATTTACTTAGCAATTGAGAACAGTGGAACTTCCATTATATGACAGATTTTGTAGTGAGTTCTGTTGTGCAACCTTTTGTTTGACAATACTTTTGATGCTTTATCCATTTTGATGTGGGATTTCATTGTGAGTATTTTTTGGTATGCCCTCTAACTTGTGTGATACACAACTAGTATTAGCTTTAGCAAATGAGGAAAGATTGGCGAACACCAGGGCATTTTGTGTCATCATCTAGAATTTTGTGGCTTTTAGCTAGCGTCACACCTTCCTATGGTCATTGATGCATGTTAATAGCTCATTTAAATGCTTTCTAAAGTTGCGAATTCTGGGCGGTTACACAATGTTCGTGCACCCATGACATCCATGGGTTAAGGCTCAGGTAGCATACAGAACTTATGAAGTTATTTGATGAGTGACGAATGACTATTCATTTATAGATGTCAAGCTTATAATCCATGGCAGTTTGACGCCTAATTTGGTTTGAAAAATCTTAATCCCAGTGAGCCACTAGGGATTTAGTGTTGCATTATATGGCTAGAGCAATGATCGCCAAACTCTAAAGAAACTATTTTTGCATAGCGTCTCAAACCATTTCTTCAAGTTTAGTTTTGCAGGCTAAAGAAATTACTTCAGTATTACGTACTTAGTTTCTTTTATGGGAGCACGACATTGGTTTTTATAGCTTGGGTTAGTAATTTGGCGTAATAGTTTTTATTATCACATTCAATTTTATTATTAGTAATAATAAAATTAAGACCATCAATAAAATTTTTACTTTTATTAGTATTAATAATAAAAATAATAATAATGGTTTCAAAAAAATAAAAAATAATGTTTTTGATATATCTCATAATTTTTTGTTGTTACTTTTTTTTTTTTTTAACAAAAGTCAACAATCAGAAACAACAAAAATCAACAAAAATTTATAGTTGTTGATTTTTGTTGCTTTTTCAGTTCTTTTTACATTATTAATAATAAAATTAAGGTCATAAATAAAATTTTTACTTTTATTAGTATTAATAAGAATAATAATAATTTTTTGATATATCTCATAATTTTTTGTTGTTATTTTTTTTTTAACAAAAATCAACAAACGGAAATAACAAAAAATAAATGAAACAACAAAGCAACAAAAATTAACAAAATTTTTCAGTTGTTGATTTTGTTGCTTTTTCAGTTTTTTTTATTATTGATAATAAACTTAAGGTCATAAATAAAATTTTACTTTTATTAGTATTAATAATAAAAATAATAATTTTTTGATACATTTCATAATTTTTTTGTTTTTAACAAAAATTAACAAACAAAAATAACCAAAAACAACTGAAAACAACAAAACACAAAAATCAACAATCAACAAAATTTTACAGTTGTTTTTTGTTGTTTTTTCAGTTGTTTTCATTATTAATATTAAAATTAAGGCCATAAATAAAATTTTTACTTTCATTAGTATTAATAATGTTTTTTTGATATATTTCATAATATTTTTTATTGTTATTTTTTTTTAGTTTTTAACAAAAATCAACAAAAGGAAACAACAAAAATCAATAGCAAAATAATCAAATCAAAGAAAAAATTGAAAAAAAAAAGAACATATAAAAATATCTAAATCAAAATAGTTGTTATTGTTATTATTATTATTATTATTTAAGGAATTTTTAGTCCAAATAGTTAAATGTTCCATTAATGGTAATATTTATTTAAATGGATAATTTTTCTACATTTTATATAAAATTAAAATTACAAAAATATATTTTTAATATTGTATATATACTCCTATATTTTTAAATATAAAAAATAATAAAATTATATTCCAAAAATATAGTCTAATTATAATTATTTAGAATATCAAAATTAAATAAATATATACAATTAATTTTAATTAAGAGGTTATAAAGTTTACAAATATATTTGGAAGTTATATAGGTAACACTGAAAAAGTCAAAACTGGAATTGCAAAAACATGGAAGCCCATAAATGAAAGACAACAACTTAAAAGCGAAACAAATAAAAAAAAAACAGATCCAGAATTGAAAAGTAAGTGGTCAAGGGGTCATTGAATGATATTATCTGAATTATTAAGTATAACTAAATGATCCATATGTGCACTAAGCAATTTTTGTGTCAAATCCTGTAACTAGTAGATTGGACTATTGCAGTCTGGGCGTGAATCCTGCAAAGGTGCTCTAAGGCCTGACCCTGTTTCTAGGAGGATCTTTATACATTGACAATGGATAGGCCCACCTTTTTTTTTTTTTTTAATTTACACCCACCATTGTAGTTTGACCACTTTTTTCCTCTCACTTTCCGTAGCTTTTTTTTTTTTTCACGCTTACCTTAACGTTTTAGCTTCACCATTTTTCTTTTTATTTTCATTTTCACGATTTTTCTTAGTTTGTATTTGTTCTTCTTTTTGCTATTATTATTATTACTATTACTATTAATATTTCATAACTATTTTATTTTGATATTATTATTCATTCTTATTTTTATTCTTTTTCATGTTATTATTATTATTACTATTATTATTTTGATATGATTATTCATTCCCTTTTTTTTTCTTTCTCTGTTTATTTTATTTATTTATTATTTTAGTTGTTTTTTTTTCTTTTTGTCATTGTACAAAATTTTTTTAATTCTTTTTTGGTTGTTTTGGCAGTTTTTTTGGGTTTTTTGTTGCTTCACCTTTATGTTTTATAAGGTTGTCTTACTGTGGTTGTCTTCAATTCTTTTTTATGGACTTTTTTTCAAAATAATCATAAAAATAACCATGAAAACAATATCAAAAAATAACCAAAACAACCTCAAAACAACCATAAAACAACTATTTTTGGTTGTTTTCTAATTATTTTTCCGGTTGTTTTTAGTTCTTGGTTATTTTTCATTTGTTTTTCTTTCTGTTTTTGGTTCTTGATTGTTTTTTTTTGGTTTTTCTGATTGTTTTTCTGGTTTTTTATATTTTTTTAAAAACTACTATAAAAACAACCATGAAAACAACTACAAAACAAGCTCAAAAAAATTGATAATGAACCAAAAAAAAGCAAAAAAATTGAAAAAAAACCAAAAACAACCATTTTTGGTTGTGTTTTGGTTGTTTTTGTTCTTAGTTGTTTTCTGGGGTTTTTATGATTTTTTTTTAAATCTACCATAAAAATAACCATGAAAACAACCAGAAAATCACTATAAAATAAGCTCAAAAAACTGAAAATGAACCAAGAGAAAAGCAAAAAAAAATTGAAAAAAATAACAAAAAACAATAAAAAAAACAACCAAAAAATAAAAACCACAACAAAAACAAGCTCAAAGAACTAAAAATAAATCTAAAAAACAAAAAAAAAAGGAAAAGAGATGAAAAGAAGAAGAAGAAAGAAGGAAGAATACCGTAGTTTTGAAAAACTAATTTTGTATCTTTAAAAAGACCGTCGTTTTGAAAAAGTTTTTAGTCAACTGTAGTTTTTGTAAATATTTTCATTTTTTTAGTTATTTCTGAAAAAGTCCTTTTTTTTTTTTTTTTTTTTTTTTGCTTGAATGGTTTATTATGGTTAATACCAGCAACCCAAACCGAATTTATGATTAACATATATAAATATAAATGCATCCTATTTTTTCACATGTGAGTATATGAACTGATGAAGTTGCTGTATTTTTTCACAACTTTAGATTTTGATAAAATATCTTTAATTCTTAAAATAATTATAAAAATATATTTTAATATTATATATATGTTCCTATTTTTTTAAATATAAAAAAATAAAATTATATTCAAAAAATATAGTCTAATTATAATTATTTAGAATATAAAAATTAAATAAATATATACAATTAATTTTAATTAAGAGGTTATAAAGTTAACACTACAAATATATTTGGAAGTTATATAGTTAATAGTGCAAAAGTCAAAACTGAAATTGCAAAAACATGGAAGCCCATAAATGAAAGACAACAAAGTAAAAGTGAAAC
>CATIWK010412791.1:0-17516 GCA_949634005.1 Mallotus japonicus
CCAGTTATTACCCTGGGTGGCGACTCCATCATCTCCACGCTATGTCTATGTGATATAGTAGTGTGTTCCCTAAAGCCCTGAGCTTAAACAGTGTCGCGGTTGCAAGAAACTTGGGCGCGCGCTAAACCCTGCCGTCTACAGTAATTGTTCTCAATTACTTAACGTCCCTCCCGAGATCAATCAAGAATATTAAGATTAAAATCTAAACTACTTTCGTGATTAAAAGTTAATAAAAAATCATTAAGTTCCTTAACAATTATTTTATCCCCAAAGAGCTCACATACTTTCGTGATCAAGTTGTCTAAGTCCTATAAGTTTTAAGCTAGTAAATTATCCCAACTCTTGTTGGTTAATCTACCCATAAACATACAATCAATCGGATCCAAAATCGAAAGCAAGAAAAAAAGAACAACTCATAGACTTAACTGAAAAGCAATTTAATAACTAAAAATAATGTGTTCAGTCATAACCTAGAAAATCTACTCCAAATCCAAACCCTAAAAGAAAGTTTAGCCAATCATGGCTTTAAAATAAATAAATAACAAGAGAATAAGAAGAATAGAAAAAAATCCTTTTGAAAAAGCTTGAATTCTTTTGACTCTTGTTTGTCTCCTTGAGTTCTTGTTTGTAATTTTTGAAGTGTTTTGAATATCTCTAATACTCTTAATATTCCCCCTTATATAGGCATTGAATGATGGAGTCCTTATTCCTTATGAATTTTTTAATCCAAATCCGTAAGTAGAAGTTTTCTTGTCCAGCACGGCCTATGACACGACCATGCTTCAAATCATGCTTCAATTCATTCCATCTGGCATAGCCTAAACACGACCATGCCTCAATTTAGACTTTTATACAAACAGACACATGGCCTAACACACGGCTGTGTCGATATTTATTCAATTTTTCACGTGGGGCAGAGAGTAACATGGCCTATAGCATGGCCATGCTACAAGGTATGCTTCTGATTTCTTAAGTCCAATGAGTGACATGGGCTATGACACGTAAATTATATCATGGACCCCTATCCATATTGCAATATGGATCAAGGGGTCCATCACACGTGTGAAACTCGCTTCTTTTTTTTTATATGCTTTTCCCTTCCTTTTTCTTACATATACTAGATCTCAAGTATCTCGTCTTTTTATATGTAATTACTTGAAACTTATTTTTATGAGTTTGCTTATGCCTGTATCCTTTTTTTTAAGGCCATTATTAAATGCGCTTCCATCAAAGATTTAAGTATGAGTGGAAGAGGCAGCTTAAGGCTTGGAAATATGGATCTAGTTTAGATTACAAGCTATGAGAGGCATTCCATGATGCTTAAGGCTAATTATTATAATTTTGGTTATTTTGTGTAATTTGATGCAGTTAGGTTTGGGTTGCATGGCTAAAGCTTGATGATCATGTTTATCAATGGCTTCATCCGTTGACAGTAGCAAAACGACGTCATGCAACCCAAATTTGGAATTAATTTTAGGTAATTTTAAATTCAGTTTGCGGAGAAGAAGAAGAAGAAGAAGGTTTAGTTATCTCTCTGTGCTGTTTTTATTTTTATTTTTTTGGGTTTGTTTTTTAAATTCAATAATGAACCTCCATGATTTAACTAATGAACTTGTAGTATTTGACTAATGAACCTATATAAAATATTAAATTTGTAGGTGATTTTAATACTTGAACCTGTAGTATTTGTTGATTCTAAAAATACAAGTGAAACTCTATTTATTATAATTAAAAGTAAAAAATTAAATAGTTTTTTAATGAATAAAAATTTTAGTTTAACTAAAATTATGAATAAAAAATTAATTTCAATAACTGTAATTAATAAAATAAAAAGAAAAAATAATTTTTTTAAAATTTTTAATAAGATTGAAAGTGAACCCGCATGTGAAGGTCAACGAACATGCAGCTGAAGGTTAATGAACATGCAGGTGAAGATCAATGAACTTGCATGTGAAACCAGCATATTCATCGACCTTCACTTGCAGGTTCAGTGAGTATCAATGAATCTGCAAGTGAATATCAATGAATCTGCAGGTGAAGTTTAATGAACATGCATTATTTAAGTAATAACTCTACATATTTTATCTTATGAACATACATTATTTAAGTAATGAACCTATATTATTTAACTAAAAATAACAAATACAAGTAAAAATTAAAAAATACAAGTAAAAGTTTATTTATTATAATTAAAAAAATAAAAAATTAAATAATTTTTTAATAAATAATAATTTTATTTGAATAAAAAATTAATTCAACCACTGTAATTAATAAAAGAAAAAATAATAATTTTTTGATAAATAAAAAATACTTTCTTCATTTATATTAAATTTTTAAAAAATAATAAAAATAAAAATAAAAATACAAAGACCCTTCATTTCTTGCATATGGGATTTGTTGAAAAAAGAAACATACAGATACTTCCAAATTTGCTAGATGGGCATGTGTAGAATGACATAGTTAAACAATAATAATAATAATACTAATAAAAAAAGGCATGATTTTACCTTCACACTTGTGTGGTTCATAACTTCATATTATAACATGGACAGGGGTACATATTATAACAATTGGGCTGAGACACGCCCATGTCATGGCCACGCTCGATTTTTTACTTTATTTTTGAGAAATCCCTTATTAAATTACCTACAAAAGAGGAATAATAATTAAAACAAAAAATACTCCTAATCAAACTAAAATTAAACTAAAAATAACAAAAATCCTAATTAAAACTCTAAACTAAAAATCATTCCTAATTAAACTAAAATTCCTTAAATATAATTATTACTACCCTAAAACTAACATAAAACTCATTAAAATTCAACTTAAAATATATGTATAAATTACTTACATCATTGTTTGATGTTGATATAATATCAAACACCTTTTAATTAAAAAAATAATGAATTAGCAAAAATTTTCTCTTTAAAATATACAATTTTAAAAAGAAAAATATATATTATTTTAGTTTGTCATAAATTTGAAATTGCTTATATGACACTGAAATATCTCTTTCACTTTAAAATCGTAAACTTTGTATCTTTCAATAATTTTAACACATTTTTTAATTAAACAATTTTTTTTAAGTGTCATATAAACAATTGCAAATTTATAATAAATTAAAATACTATTTTTTTTTCATTCTAAAATGGTATATTTTAAGAAGAGAATTTTTACTAACTCATTAAATTATCTTTTCTTTTTAAATTAAAAGAAGTTTTGTGCCATACAATATTAAACATTGCAACATTTTGTAACATGTTAAAATATTGATTGAACAAATATAATTTAATATTGGTTTAATTACTTAAAAAATTTTGAATTTTACGGGTTTTAACAAATTTTTATAAGTTTTTAAAAGAATATATTAAAATTTACAAATTATGATTTTTATAAATTTTAAAAGAACATATTAAAATTGTTAAAAAAATGTAAAGTTTAGAATTTTTTAAGTAAAAATTAAAAGAATATGCTAAAATTGTTAAAATTTGTAAATTTTAATATTTGTTTTAAGTAATTAGGGAAAAAAAAAGCTTATTAATAAATCATTTGACCATGACTTTGTAGTATTGAGCGGAGCTAAAATCTTAAACTAAAAAGGTATAAATACTATTATGTAAAATTAAAATTGAAATAAATTATGAATTTTCGTCAAAAATAAAATAATTAAAATTAAATTAAATATTAAACTTTGTTACAATTTAATTTGAAAATTTTAATTTTATTGTATATATTATTTAACTTCTAATTTGATTTCACTAAGTGCTTTTAGTTTTGGTAAAAATTTGTTGATGCTGTATAAAAAAAAAATTCTAAAACTATTGAACACTTTAAATGACATATTATATGCCACACTATTGTATATTCTTTACTTACTAAGTTGTTGACTGCAGTAGATAAGTTCTTTGACTATACTAAGTTGCCCAAAGATATGAAGATCAAATTTATTATTTATAGGTTGAAAGGAGGAGCATCAGTATGGTGGGATAAGTTGAGAGAGATAAGGACGAGAGAGTCTAGTACAAACTTGGCATAGCATGAAGTAGGTATCGTGAGGTAGAGTTTTACCTCCAGATTATGAGCATAATATTTTTTTTTTGTTCTTATCAAAGGTGTTCATAGGGTAGTAAGAGTGTGAATGAGTATACTGTTGAATTTATGAGGTTGGTATACAGGAATCAATTGTAAAAAAAAATGAAAACCAATAGGAAACATTGCAAGGTATTTAATTGGTTTGAAATTGTCTATTAGAGACAAGATTGGGGTGCAAATGGTTTTTAATGTGCAAGAAGCTAGGAATTTGGCCATAAAAGTCAGGTTACTCCTACAAGAGCAAGCATGTAGTACTAACTATAAAAAATGTGGCTGGATAGATGGCAAGGCTTAAGGTGATAATGGAAAGACATCTCAAAGTGAGTATAATAATGAAGATTCAACTGATGTTGGTGTAGAAAAAGAAAAATGTGTAGCGGCAAAAAGGAACAAGAATACATTAAGATCAACAATCCTTATACACAAACCATTTAGTGCTAAATGCTATAAGTGTGGTGAGGATAAGCATCGCTCTAATGAGAGTCCTAAGAGGAAAACAATGGATGCGGTAGAGAAGAATCCTGATGATGTTAAGGAAGAAGTGTGTGGACCATATGAGGATGATGATTATGGAATTTATGAGCATGATGAGTATATATGTGTAATGAGGAAGCCCATGTTGTCTTAAAAGAATAAAGATGAAACTCAACGTGATGTATAGTGTATGGGAGTTTATTTGACCTTATTATTGATAGCGGTAGCCAAAAGAATATTGTAGGCAGGGATGTTGTAAAAAAACTACATATAATAATAGAGCCACATCCTAACCCATATATTATTCGATGGATTAAGGAAGGTGGTGCCATTAAAATGACTGAACGTTGCAAAGTACCCTTTTCTGTACAATGATGAAGTGTACTATGGTGTGGTAGATATGGATGCTTGCTATATTATACTTGGGTGTCTTTGGCAATATGATATGGATGTTGAAAACTTGGGTAGGAGTAATATATATCGACTAGCGAATAATGGAGTGAGGTATATTGTAGTCCCATGTGCTAGGAAAAATCAACCCCAAAGCTTTAAAAGTGGAGGGAATGAACTTACTAACTATTGTACATGAGCCATCTATATTTAAACCTGAGTGTAAGAAGACCTCTGAGGCGCATATATTGGTAGTAAAAGACGATGATATATTAGAGATTCAGTTGAAAATCAAATTGCAGTGGAGGTACAGAATTTATTAGAGGAGTTTAAGGATGTGGATCCTAATAAGTTGCCTACATGACTACTTATACAGCATTATAGTGATTTAGTTCTTAATGCTATCTTACCTAACCATGCTTTGGATTTAGTGAAACTTCCATAGGTACCATGTTTTAATATAGCAACTAGTAATCTAACAAAGCAAGTATAAGATGTGCAAGTAGATATCAAGAGCAATCTAAAGAAAGTCAATGCTAAGTACAAGATGGAGGCCAACAAGCATAGGAAATCCAAAGTGTTTAATGTTGAAGATGAGGTGATGGTCTTCATTAGCAAGGCAACTATGTAAGAAGGTCAAAACATACTATAACAAAAGAAATATGGACCGTACAAGATTTCAAGAAGGTTGAAGACAATTCGTATGTGGTGGATGGTAATTTCGAAGACCTTCAATGTAGTTGATCTTTTTTTTATTCTAGCCTAATGTGAGCCTTGGATATCTAAAAAATAACTCGATGATGAGTTATTTACAAGTGGAGGTGACTAACGCGAGACATTAATTCAACTATAAAGACTGCACACAGATGTGTGAGGTTTTGACATGGCTGTGCCTGAGGCTGAGTAAAGCTGAGTCGATAGTCTAGAATTAGACATGACTGTGCATCTTCCCTCACAGTTATGCCTGAGAGTGAAAATTTTCAAGCTCCAAGAGAAGCAGATGCACACAGTCGTGCATCATATTGATATATCCATGTGCTATGAAGACTTTATGTTAACTGTTTTTAAGTATTTCCTTATTTTTTTATTTGGGTATTTACTTTATTCCTACTTTATCCTTACTATCCCTAGAGTATATATAATTTTTTAGGATTTTTTTAAGATGAATTTTAACTTTTATTATTCAAATGGAAGCTTTTATTTATTTTCTCTAGATTAAGATTGGTCTAATTTCAATAGTCAATCATATGTTGATTATTCACGCTACACGTTGCATTAGTATAGCTCTAAGACAAGTTGTGCTTTTAGCCTTGTGTTTGAAGTTTATAAATGTTAACTTTAAAGGAGATGCTAAACTTATCATTGATGCAGCTAATGGATCAATTATTCCTAAGATTTCCGTTGATGGTTTAATTTCAGAATCTTTTCATTTAGTTTACAACCTTAATTCATTTTTTTTTCTTTTATTTGGGTGTATTGTAATATAACAACTCATGTGCTTACTAGAAAGGCTACGAATTATTCTTTTTGTTTTAATTTTTTATCTATGTATTACTGGCTTATGAGCCAATCTCAGCTATATAAATTTTAATTTATGAATGTTATAATCTTTTAAGGAAAAAAACTTTAGGCATTTTGGTAAATTAGGGACTTAATTATAATGTTCTCTACATAGTTTATATATATATATATATATATATATATATATAAAATGGACCGAATTAACAAAATGTGAACCTTGAATTAATCACAAACAATTAAAAATTTATACTTAATTAGTTTTGGTAAAATATCATGGTCCAATATTTTTTACCAAAAAGTTTTAAATTTACATATTTTTTTCAATTTTAACTTTTTTGCATTTCATAAAACATTGTTTTTTATTTATTTATTTATTTTTTTATTGTTCTCACTTTCTAATCTCTCCCGCTTTCTTTAAACAAATCATAAATCTCCATAAATTTCTTACTTTTCTCTCAAACCTTATTTTCTTGCTCAATCTCTGGCATTTATCAAAGATCCATCTCTCCGAATAGACCCAAACAGTAGTAAAGTTGTTCATGAGTTCTTGTATATATTCATTTATATATATATTTATATATACATGAACATATGCAAGAACCCATAAGAAAACAAGAGAAAGCTATATTTAGAAGGCCACAAATCATCAAAAATAGTAATAAGTAGGTGCTAAATTTTGTCCTTTTCGGTTCTTTATACTTGGATTTTTTTTCTTTTTTTTTCCATGTCTAAATTTTTGTTTTTGGTGCTATAAGTGTTGATGGATTTTTGACAATTCATAGTTTTTGCTAGTTTGATGAATGTGTATGTTTTGATGTTATTTGTTGTTATTTTTGGTTGTTGAAGAGTTGTCGTCATATTGTTGTTGGGTTGTTATTGTTGTTTTATGGTTGTTTGTTGATTTTGTAAAGTTGTCTTGTATTTGTTTGTTGTTTTCAGTTATTGCAAGGTTGTTGTGAGGTTGTTGCGTTGTTATTTTAATATTATTTATTGTTTTTGGTTACTGAAGGGTTGTGGTCAGATTGTTGTTAGGTTATTATTGTTGTTTTATATTTTTTAAAATTTTTGTGAAGTTTTTTAGTTGTTTTTTATTTTTTAAACGTTGAATGATTGTCATTAGGTTGTTGTTTGGTTTTTGTTGCTATTTTATGGTTGTTTTCGAGTTTTTGTAAGGTTGTTTTAATTTTTAAATTCAACAATTCTTCCATTATAAATTTCAAAACTCTAGTCAATAAGGGCTTAAAATATAATATCTTACACACTTATCAACTACCCACACTTAAATCTTTACTTGTCCTTAAGCAAATGCATGAAGAACATCCCATCAACACAAAGAGTAGAGTTTAACACATTAACAAATTTTAACTTGAACATCCATCACAATCTTCGTTTAATACAAAGCTTATAACTCAAAACAAAAATAATAATTCAAAGTCAAGGATGTATACATTACCAAGTAAAGAGAAAACTTCTCAATTAAAATCATGAATATTCACAAATTAATACCCAAGAAAGATGAAGGCAAATGGAAAATAATTCAATCCTTAGAAATTCTTAAATCTAACACATGAAAGGTAGCAACAAAAAATTGTTTCTTCCCAATTTTAGTACCCTTGGCCTTTCCACACTATTCAGCATGGAGACGAAAGGGTCATTTGGACACTCTTACTCTATTTATAGAGTATTTAGAGTAATTAGAGCATATTCAAAATTCAAAAGTTAGCTCCTTAAAACTTTATTCATTTTTATTTTTTATTTTTCATTTTTTATTGTTGAAACAAAGCTACTAATTCATATACTAAACTCAACAACCATTCTAAAGACCAAAATTCATTTCTACTTATGAACACCTTCTCAAATATCAACTCGTAAAATTCAATCACTCAAAAGAGAAGTAAGCATTAAGTTCATTAAAAGTTCAAAAGCCCTCAACCTCAAATTATTAATCTAGCTTACGAGTTATAAAGTAAGCATTAAGTGGAGATTATAACATATGTTCAAGAAACTCACGTTCAATGAATTTAACTCATCATATTGATTATGTCATAAAAATTCAAGTGTAATGTATGCACATATATCCTAAAAGTAAGTTCTAATAAACAAAAACAAACTAAAGAAAAATTACTTAACTAACTAACTATATGCAAATACATTATCCTAATAAGTACACAAAATAAACAATATGCATGTTAATTGTCTTCTCCCCCATTCACAAAATCAATAAAAAAAAACAATAAAAAATCATAAAAATAAGAAAAATATATTAAACATAGGCAAAACATACTCCCCTCATTGAGCGAACTCAAAGATAAAGGAGAAGAAACATTGTAGCCTATAGCCTCAATAAATCCCAAAGAAAATAAATACTCCCCCACATTCATGTCTAACATTGTCCTTAATGTTGTGGAGTTGCGAAATTTGCAAAAGTTGTAAATTAGAACTGTAAAGCATAAACCATTAGTAACTATTAGGCACGTCTATCTGTATAAAGCACACAATTGTACTTAATCATAGGCAAAATGGAAATTCAGGGGACATGACTATATGCAAGATATACACAATCATGCCTGATTTGAATTTTTCAGTTTTAGAATAAGACACAGCTGTGCAGAATGAACACATAGTCGTGCTTGTTAAAATCTATATTTTTGCAAATTAAACTAACATAATAAGAATGCATAAGACACATATAAACAATATTAACTAACACATTGATATCATTTTTTTTAAAGAAGCACTACAAATAACTAGAATAACATAAAATCCAAAAAAAAAAACTATCATAATGAACAACACAAGTTCACGGAATAACTTAAAATATGCACATAACATAATAATTCAGTATTCATAACATGATGAGAGAAACACAATTAACCATCTGTTGGTGGATCCTCATACATTGGCTTGTGTTGGAAATATGAGAATAAAGAAGGAACGAAGTTTGGAGAGGTAAAGTAGGCTATTAAGTTATGGTTCATAAGTTGTACACTCTGAGGAGATCTTCAATATTGTTATTCGAAACTCCAACTTGCAACTTTAAACCATCAATCTTATCCATAACATCATTTAACATTGGCTCTTCTTTATTAGAAACTTTTTAATCTTCTAGTTCAATTGCAACATGAGATTGTTGAGATGCTTGTCTACCAACCAATTTATACGACACATATGCTTTTTCAACTAACCCTATAGACTGTATTATGTTGATGTCTATCAAGGTAGGACCCTTCACCTTTTTAAAAGGCATATTATCAACATCAAAACTTATATGTTTGGCAACAACATTCACTAAACCCCTAATTTTGATAGCACTAGAAGATTTGCTAAACACATCATGAAGCTTTATAATAATTAAATGACATATGTCAAGCTTCTTATCATTCACCATATAATATAAAATGGACAACTCAAATGTCCTAACCACATTATCAGTTTCCTTCCTACCAAAAAGAGTATGGGACATGATGAAGATATCTTAATGCATATGATTAAATTCTTGATTCTTTTCCTTCCCTAGCTTCATATCTAATTTCTATCCTACTAGTAAGTTATTTCCGAACCTCATTTCTATCAAATCGAACATTGGCAACCTCTCCCTTAGGCAAATGAAACAAATTATTCAAATTAAATAATCTTAAGTCTAAAGTTTTCATTTCCTAATCGAAAAGAAATGATTTTGGTGTGATCATCAAAATGATATGTAGAAGCTTACATGTAGGCATCAAATAACTAGGATTTGGCATCAAAACAAAGTCTCTCGAATTTGTCCTATTAACATACATCATTACTTCATCAAATAAACCAACAGCTTTCAAGGCTGAGACTTGAGGTAACAATTTGGGTAAATTTTCCTATGCATTAATTTCTCAATTTTGTCCTCTAGGCATCACTATGAAATTGAATTAATCTAGGAAAACTTTTCATCCTAATATTTTCCATCTCTACTCTATGGTTAGAAGAACTTCCGCCTAACCTTGATGTCCTAAGTGGAGGAGCAACTCTCTTACCCATTCTTTACTTTATATTCACCATTGTTAATCAATAAGGAAATAACAAAGTCGAATGAGCAAAAAAAATGATACTATGAATTATACATATAATCTCCAAACAGAATAAAGAATTGAAAAGAAATTAAAAAGCAAAAAAAAACGAAAATGAAAATGTAAAATTGAATAAATTTTAATGAGAAAATGAAGAAAACCAAAGAAAGCATGAAGTTTAGGTGAAAGAAGTTAAAAAAAACCATGAAAAAAGATAAATACGGTTGTGGAAAACCCTAATTCGAATAAGAAATATTTATATTAATGGTTAAAATGGTAAAAGTGAAAAGTAAAATGCAAAACTATATTGCACGACTGTGTGTGAAATCACACATAGCTGTGCGTTTGGGTTTAATGCTTTTCTATAAAATCCAAACACAATTGTGCACATGGCACACAACTGGGCCTGCTTGGATGAAAATTAAGTTGAACATCACATGAATATGTCTAATTCTTGCATAGTCATGCATGAAAACATGTCATTTTTAAGAATTTAAAGGACAAGACACACAATTATGTGCCTGAAAACAAAAATTTGATCACTAATTTTGATTATTTAACATGGTTGTGTTAACTTGACACACAACTGTGTCTGAAAGACTGATATTGTGAAAATGTAATATACACGATTGTGTCTAAATAATACACGGTCATGCCCTGGCTTATCAATTTACAAAATAACCTAAAAATTGCCCCAAATTTTTTCATCAAAATGAATTGTACTCAAACCCAAATAAGTAGTCAATATGTATAACTTACACACTTATTACAACACAACACAATACAATACAAAAGCAATTCATCTCAAAATTATATTAAAAAAACTTACAGTCCTTTCAAGCTCCCGTGATTATATCGTGTTGCTTCATCTACTTGATCTTATTGTTTTCCATATCTTAACTTCCTGAAACAAGTATAAAAAGGGAATATCAAACTTCTCTAATTTCATTCAAACTTAATAAACACAAAATTAACAACTAAAGAACTACAATTGCAATAAGTGTTTTTTTTTTCAAAGTCTTAAGCTTAATCATGGCATGTGTTAGGTACTCGTATCCAACAAGTAGGCAATTTAGTGAAACTCATCCACCTTGCCTCCATGGTACTTTTTTTAATCTCTGACCATTAACTTTGAATCTTTATTCTTGATCGTTTAATAATTCCACTACTCTATAAGGAAAAACTTAAGACACCATAAAAGGTCCCAACCATCTAGTTCTAAGCTTCATTGGAAACAACTTTAGCCTTGAATTTAAGAGAAGCACTTATTGACCTATTATAAAATACGTATTCTTTATGTTTGCGTCATGGCATTTCGTGGTTCATTCTTTGTAAATCCTTGCACTTTCATAACACCCTGTCTTATCTCATCTAGCTCACTTAATTATAACATTCTTCTTTCTACTGCTTTCTTAAAGTTAAAATTCAATGCTGCCCACTCCCTTCTTTATTTGACAACTATTCTCTCCTAGATTTTCTTTAATTCTCAATTGCTTACCTCCACTTATATGCTAATTTAAGGATGATATGGAGTAGCAACTTTATGCTTTACTACATATTAAACTAAGAGTGCCTCCATATTTTTGTTATAAAAATGGGTTCCTCCATCATTGATTTTGGCTTTTGGCATCCCAAATAAAGAAAAGAGCTTTTTTTTAAAAAAAAACTTATAGATAACTCAGGCCTCATTGGTTGCACATGCTTATGACTCTACTTATTTAGAGACATAGTTAGCACAAATAAGGATATATAGATTTCCTTTTAAGAGAGGGAATGGCCTTATAAAATTTATACCCTACACATAAAATACTTCAACCTTAAGCATACTAGATTAAAGCATCTCATCCTGCTTTGATATGTTGCCACTCCTTTGACATGAATCATAATTCTATAGAAACTCTCGAGCATCTTAAAAAAGATATACCAGTAAAAATCACTCTCAAGCACCTTGGCTGCTATTGTTTTATGTCCAAACTAACCTTCACAAACCATCCTATGAAAATGTTAAAGGATAGGCTGAATTTATTCATTGGGTACATATCTTCTCACCATCCTACCATTGCACATCTTCCAAAGAAAAAGGATTTTCCCATATATAAGCCTTAAAATCATGAATGAGTTTCTTCCTCTGTTGAAAAGAGAACACTGATGGTAGCTTCCTAGAAGAAATAAAATTTGCAATATCTACAAAACCATGGGGAATCCATAAAATCAAGAGCTAAAAGCACCTCATTTGAAAATGAATCTTTTATTGGTTCATTATTTGTAATCCTCTTCTCTTCTATTTATAGCCTTGAAAGATTTTTGACTTTCATGATACAAACACACAATGAAAAATAAAAATTTTAAAAACAAAATCTATGTAATTTGATTAAATTGATTCAAGAGGGTTCCAAAATCTTACTACAAATAAAAATAGGCATAATGGTTGGAAGGATGAGAGGGGGTTTGTAGACGGTGGGGTTCAGCGTGCATCCAAGTTTTTAGTAATCATGACACTGTTTGAGTTCAGGACTCTAGGGAACACACTTCCACATCACAAAGACATGGCATGAAGATGAGGAGTCACCACCCAGGGTAATAACTGGGACAATTTTTGAAAGTGGTGGTAACTTGATTCCCTAAAAGAGAGTCACATCGAGAGGATTCTAGGCACAGAATACTAACTTCTTTTAGTCTCATGTTCTTTTACAATTATCTTATTAATTACTATCTTATTCTCTATTTACATGCAATTTCATTTTAAACCCAATTTACAATCAACTCCAAGGCAACCAATCTTATGAAAAGTATATAAATAATGCATTCATTCAAAGCAATGGATCCCTAAATTTGTCTAATCTACATTGATTTTAATTAGATGGGCTAAATCTACATATTTTATTTTAAAATGAGCCTAGAATCTAAAGGGCCTCACTCCTATTTAATTTTAATTTAAATGAGTCTAAGTCTATATATTTTAATTCTAAAAATGGGTCTAAGTCTACTAATTATGAAATGTTTAAATTAGTGGGCCTAATTCTACATGTTTTAGTTCTGAAATGAGGCTAAGTCTACAATTTATGGAAAAGGCTTAAGTTAATGGGCTATGTCTAATTAATTTTAATTAATCTAAGTGGGCTAATGTCTAAATTAATCAAGTGGGCCTAAATTTATAATCTAACCTAAATCTAATTAAATTATGGACCTAAATTCATTTTAATTAGTTAAACCTAACATTATTTAACTGGGCCTATTAAATTAGACTTAAAATTAAATGAACCTAGTTAATAATTAAATGGGCCTAAACCTAATATTAGCTTATTTATAGATCTAAATAAATAAAATAAAATGGGCTTAAAATAAATAAATTAAGAAATTATTAACAAATAAAATAATTAACAAGCAACTCTAATTCTATTCACTTAAATCTAATTCAATTTTAATTAAAAACCCTAATTTTAATATCTATGCCATTGATTTTAATTGAATTACCCAATTGAAACCCTAATTACTAACCAGTTAATCAAACAAAAATAAAATACGCGATTTCCCACTATTCCCACTATTGGAGCTATTACAAAAATAAACAAATAAAAAATAAAAAGAGAAAGGAGATGAAAAACAAAAATAAACAAATAAAAAAAATAGTCAGTGAATGATTTAAAATAATAAACAAAGAAAATCAAATAAAATAAACAAATAAAATCAAAATTAAAATAAAAGAGAAAGGAGATGAAGTTGAAAATAGGATGCAATATTGAGTCCTCTCAAAGAGATGATCACCCTTGATAAAAGAGTCTGTGGTTTTTGTTTTGTCTTTGAATTTTAGTTTTTTGATCTGATTCACAATAAAACTAAAAAAAATACGTGAAAATAAAAGAGAGAATGATGTTTTTGGCTCACAGCTAAAAATCAGAAAACTAGGCCCAAAAAGGCAGGAGCCTCCCCTCCCTCTATGAAAGAAATCACGTATTTATAAAAATAATACGCTGTAACCCTAAATTCGAAATAGTATAATAGTAAGAAAATAAAATAAAATCTACTTATTTTATCTGATAAAACTGTTTGATAAACACAATTTATCAAATAATTATTAGATAAATAACTAATTAAATAAAATAAAAAATAAAAATACATGGGAAAAGGTATAATTCCGATCGAAATTACATAATTCCGATCAAAATTAAATAATTCTGACCAAAACCAAAAATTGGCCATTTTAGTTGGCCACTTTATTTGATTTTAAACAAATTTGGCCGAAGTTGGCCAATTTGGGCCAACTGCGACCCATTTCTTTCTTTTTTTAAAATTTTTTCTTTTTCTTTTTTTCTTTTTCCTCTTTTTTAAGTTTTTTGATTTTTGAAAATTTATTTTTAAAAGAAATAATAAATGAAATTTAAAATAGGTCCTAAAAAGAATTTATAATTTAATCAAAAATCAATAAATCAGATCTAATAAATCTAAGGGGAAAGTATAATTTTCTACCATGTGGTTTCACGTTTTTACAAAGATGGTCCTGTATTTTTTTTTTGTGACATTTTACTACCCTAAGTTTCTGTCCATTAACAAATTACAAAAAATTCAGTAACGCCGTTACAAGAGCTGACGTGGCGTTTAGCGTGGCTTACGTAAAAAAAAAGGGGGGAAAGTACAAATTTCTACCCTATGGTTTCACGTTTTGACAAAGAAAGTCTTGTTTTTTTTTTTTGACATTTTACTACCCTGAAAATTTCTCCATTAACAAATTACGAAAAATTCAATAACACTCAAGAGCTAACGTGGTGTCCTATGTGGGCCAAAGCAATGGTCCCAAATTTCTACCTCAACCAGAGAAATTATCCCAAGCCAGCTCCTTCGCGTGACGTCAGCTCCTTCGTAGCAGCCTCACGATCTCCTGTGCACCAAGCTCCTTCGAGAAACGGACAGCTGGCAATGGGGAAGCTTTGGCCGGTGAAGATGACGGAAAGGACTCGGCAGCAGCTTCCGGCGGTGGCGATGGCCTGTGGTGGAGATCTGGCAGCAAGTGGTTGACCGGAAGAAAGAAAGAAAATCAAGAGAAGATGAATATCCCCAAATCCCTAAATTGAAATTTAGACACCAAACTCATTCAAAACCCCAAAATTGAAACAAAAGAATAGAAAAATCCATTTCAGTTGAAGATTTTCTCATAAACCACTCCTCCTCCCCACTCTTTGAGCCATGTTATTCCTAAAAAAAAGAATTAATTAATTTTTTTTTACAAAAACTATATGCTGGAAGCCACGTTAGCATGCCATGTCATCAGGTGTAACGGCGTTGTAGACACCCAATTTCGGGATGGCTGAGCATTGATGCGACAGAGAACTCCGATGATGAGAAAATTAAAAATGAGTCTCGGGATATTTGAGTTCGAAATCTCAAAGAGGTTTGATTGTGTTTCTAAAGTATTTTTAAGGACTAAATTGAAAGGTTTTGGTTTTTATAGGGACTATTTTGTAATTAAATGTTCAAAAAAATTTGATCAGATTAATGGATTTTCGATCGGAATTCCAGATTGCCAATCGGCAAGCTGGACTTCGGGTCGGGATTAAAACTCGTTGTTTTCTGATTTTTCAACGTTTTAACGCAAATAAAACTCAGTATCTCAACTCTGATTGGTTCAATGATGAGATAATGATGTCTGCAGGTGATTAATTCTTGATTAATCACCTGGAATTATCAGCGAGAGAGAGTCCCTCACAGGAGGAACTCAATCTCCTGATGCAACAGAGTCCAACGTGACTCTGCTAGGTTTTTTCCTGGTTTCTATATAAACCATAACTAAGCTGCAGAAGGGGGGAGGTTCACGTTCTCTGCTATAAATCAAAATAAGCTTTTCCCTTCTTTTTTTTAAAATCTTCTGTGAAAGACTCAAGTTCACACACCAACACAAGAGTCCTTTGGTTGATCTTAAGAAACACAGTCGCCTTCAAAGAGTGAATTGAAGTTAAACATCCCAGGCGAATTCCCAGTAAACGAACAGTGCAAATCACCTACTCTGAGGAGCTATCAATACTGCATCAGTGTTTTATTCCTGTTTTTACTTGTTTATTTCATTTTTTATTTTATTTCTTCTTCTTCTTCTTCTTTCTTTATTTACGTTGATATATTAATCATTTTTCTGTTTTTTTTTTTGTATATTTCAATGGAGGGAGTGACCTAGGTTTACAGGACATGAATCTAAGGAAATCGTGGATGACTCCTATGATTAATTAGATTTTTAGGTTTTCTTTGTTTTTTTATTATTATTTTATTGTATTTTTATTATTTACTGTTTTAATGTTTTTTTATTATTGTATTTATTTTAGATTCTTGTAATAGCCCCAATAGTGGGATATTAATAAAAATTATGAGTGGATGTGTAGTTTAATTAATTGATTAGTAATTAGGTTTACTTGGTAAAATTTAATAAAATAGATGATGGTTTTAGAATTAAATCTAGGATGCATGTCAATTAAATAGGATTAGAAATAATTTTGTTTGAATGTTTGTTTTCTTTTATGCTTTTATGTTTTTTTGGGTTTTGATCTTTTTTATGTTTAAATTGTGTTTTTTTTTTTTTTGTGTTTAAGCTCATAATTAGGGTTTTGTTAGGTTAATTATTAGATTTACTTTTAATAATTAGGTTTTTTCTAGGATTAATTAATTAATTTGATTTTAGTTTCATAATTAACCTAGATTTTAGGTTAGAAGTAATTTAGGCCCACCTAGCTAATTAGACATAGGCTTTTTTTTTAGTTAATAAAATCAATTTAGATTTAGCCCATTAATTAAAACATTTTCATAATTTGTAAACTTAGGCCCGCATTTAGAATTAAAATAAATAGACTTGGAGTCATTTAAATAAAATTGATTAGGAATTAGGCCCATTAGTTTTCTAGGCTCATTTATAAAATAAAACATGTAAACTTAGCTCACTTGATTAAAACTTGTAGATTAGACTAACATAGGGATTATGAGCTTGAATGATGCATTATTTATGTGTGATTTCATTGATTG